>PVJL010003358.1:62247-160440 GCA_004026885.1 Lyroderma lyra
AAAAAAAAAAAAAAAAAAAAAAAAAAAAAAAAAAAAAAAAAAAAAAAAAAAAAAAAAAAAAAAAAAAAAAAAAAAAAAAAAAAAAAAAAAAAAAAAAAAAAAAAAAAAAAAAAAAAAAAAAAAAAAAAAAAAAAAAAAAAAAGCAAAAAAAAAAAAGATCAATCATAAAAAGATAAGCCAATTTAAAAAAGGACAAAGGATCTAAGCAGACCGTTTTCCAAACAAGATCTACAAATGGCCAATAAGCACATAAAAAGATGCTCAACATCACTAATCATTAGGGAAATGCAAATCAAAACCACAATGAGTTACCATTTCACACCCACTAGGATGGTTATAATAAAAAAGACAGATAATAACAAGTGTTGGCAAGATGTGGAGAAACTGGAACCTTCAGACACTGCTATTTGGGAGTATATAATGGTGCACCCACTCTGGAAAACAAGCTGGCAGTTCCTCCTAAGAGTTCCTGTGTGATCTAGCAAGTCCACTACTAGGCATATACCCAAGAGAACTGAAAACACAAGTCCACACAAAAATCTGTGCACAAGTGTTCATAGAAGCATTATTCATAACAGCCAAAAGATAACTCAAAACAACCCAAATAGCCATCAATTTATGAATGGATAAACAAAATGTGGCATATCCATATAATGGAATAATATTATTAGGGAATAATGTACTGATATATACTAAACATGGATGTACCTTAAAACCATTATGATAGGTAAAAGTTGGGCATAAAAAAGACCACATATCATATGATTCTACATATATGAAATGTCCAGAATAGATTAGAGACAGAGTAGATCAGTGGTTGGTTAGGGTTGGAAGGTAGGGGGAAATGGGGAATGAAAATATTCTAAAATTAACTGTAATGGTTGTGGTCAGCCCTGAGTATACTCAAAAGTTTGGAACTCTACACTTTAAATGGGTGAACTGTATGATATGAATTGTGTCTCAATAAAGCTAGTATATTAAGAGTGAGAACTGGAGGAAGAGAGAGAGAACACTATCACCGATGAGGACTTGTTATCAGAACTCTGTACTCTTCTGGGGAGACCAGCCTAACAAAGACAAGACTTGTGCCTATTCGTGGAACAGGCTTCCTAGGTAGGAGAGCGAATGCCTCCAAAATCTTTACCTCTGGTCCAGATCTCTCTGCCAAGAATTCAATTTTGCATACTAGACATTTCCATCAAACTCTCTCCCAGTTCTCAAGTTCAAAAGTAAGGATGTCTATTCTACCCCTCTCTTTATTTTCCTGTTATTCAGAATTAGTCTAAATGTAAATTCTGCCTCCTTTTGCTTCATCCTTCAACAAGGTCCTAAATTCTGATTATATGATTTCAAAGCTTCCCTCTCCTTCCTGAATTTTAGTCCTAGATTAGTAACCACTACCTCCTGTACAGACTCCAAGCACAGTCTTGTTAAGCTTCCTAAGCAGTCTCGTTCCACCGCAAGCAGCATGGTTACTTAGCCTGAGCCAAAGCTAGAACCAAACCCTAGCACTCTGACTTCAGGTACAGGCACTTTCACTACATGGCACTGCCACGGCTCTAGTGATGTTTGGACTAATTCCTAGTCCCCCCAAAAGGTTATTTTATTATATAATTAAATAGAAAAAACAAAACAAATCCACAATATTCAGCAGGCTGGGTGGGGGTGGTAGAAAAACCAAAGGGCAGCTTTGATAATTACACAGACTTTCCCCTTCCCAAGTACAAAGTACTTCCATGTTTAATAGTGGTCAAAGTTAAGTCTTTCCATGAATACATGCCTTTCAAGGGGAAGAGGGGGAGGCCTTGAGGGTAACAGGACAGGCATGTAGACCAACTACTTCAAAAATGAAAAGAATTTAGTTTCAGATTCCTATAATACAAATGGATTTTTTTAAATAGCTTGGATTATAACTAAATTGTTTTGCTTCAACTATAAAATTTAAAAAGAGGTAATGCAAGGCAATTACGTCCTCCTGCACAACAGAGTGAGGTCTTATGTAAAAATGCTCTAACTTTCCAGAATATAAGGATTCTGTCTAAACATACAAGCGTAAATGAAGACTTTCATACCGTCTGCCTTCGAGGGTTCGTAAACTAGCCTCTTCTCGTGCAGTCATCCTCTCCCTTCGCGCTGAATTCTGAGAAGCGTGAAGAGGATGATTGGGGTGTCCAGGGTCACCGGCAGATGCTAATGCAGAACCATAACGTAATTGAGCTTCAGTAGAATCCATAATACTGACCATCCAGTTCCAAGTGGGAATAAGCTTTTCTTCTACATAGTTCTATGAAGACCAAACTAAAATAGTTAAAACTGTGAAAACCAAACTAAAATAGTTAAAACTACCCAAATAAAGTTAAATTCCATATACAGGATGTCCTTGAATAACACAGTTTCATTGATGAGATGCTGTAGGAACTTAACTCTTGTTTATATCAATTAGCCTATGGTCAAATTGGTTTTGTTGCACTTAAAAGTCGCAGAACCTACTGAGGATGTTAAGTGAGGACTTAAAGTGGTATTACCTACACATTTAAATATTTGTAACATTAATTCCTGTTATGCTGCAATATTCATTATTGACAAACAAAAAATGTAACATTTGAATGAGTAACTTTTCAGTGGTTTCATACCTGTAAGTTCACTGCATCTTGGTAAGTCAATTTCACAGCTGCTGGAATCTGCGAGTACACTAGGTGATTATACTTAGGAATAAGGCCCATCAGGTCTGAGATCTGTCTGATGACAATGCTGTAAGCCCTGG
This sequence comes from Lyroderma lyra, assembly GCA_004026885.1. Classification (NCBI taxonomy): domain Eukaryota; kingdom Metazoa; phylum Chordata; class Mammalia; order Chiroptera; family Megadermatidae; genus Lyroderma; species Lyroderma lyra. The sequence goes on from PVJL010003358.1 coordinate 65,012, forward strand.
CTAAACTGCTTGCAGATGTCAGGTAGCTGCTGGCATTGCTGGCTTCCAGCGCAGCTGCTGCAGCAGCAGCACTTGTGCTGATGGTACCGCTCCGGCGTAGGTTTGAAGGATCAATATAAATCAAACCTGCTGAACTTGCTATATGGGGGGGGGGGGGGGGAAGGAGAAGCACAATCAGCTAATGTCAGTTGCTAATTGTGTTTCTCTAGCACTATATATATTTAAATAAGCTAAAAGATCAATTGTATTAGCAAATGTGCTAACTGAGCAAAAAACTTTCCTTAAGCCAACTAATTTAGGGAGGCAAATGATGAGAGGGACAAGAATGACTACAGTGTCCTCAACCACAAGGAGTTTTGCCACAGCTTCCCCAAAAGAGGGACATTTGGCAATGTCGGCAAACATTTTTGTTGTCACACTAGGGTGGGGGGTTGCTCCTGGCATCTAAAGGGTAGAGATCACAGATGCTGCTAAACATCCTACAATGCACAAATACAAATAAAGAACTATTTAGCCCAAAGCAGCAATGGTGCAGAGATTGAGAAACCCTGCTATAAGCATATGTAAATAATTTTTGTATCTGAACTCAGCAAATCTATAAAGAACTACTATAAAACTAATGTGTTCTCTAGATGAACATGCATAACTTTTTGAAAAAACCTATGCAAGCACTCTTAGGAATGCCAAGTTTTCAGACTTGCCTGCTGGCGTGGACGTGCTGGAAGGGGCAGTGCTGGCTGCCCGCTGGTGCTGAGTGTTGCGGACAGCCCACTGCATGGAGCGCGGAGCCTGGGCAGCGCCACTGGCATGGGAGCTACTCGTGGTTCTCTCTAAAGGTTCATCAAGCATAAAGGTCTCCTGTTCTATGTCATCACTCTGACTACTGCTGCTATCAGAATCACTTGAGTCATTTGATTGTGAATCATCTTCAGAAAAGAAGGCAGGAACACTGCTTGCACCTAAGTATTTTATTTTTAAAACCAAAACCATTGTGAGTTTATTGATATTTAAAACTACAGTATACCCCCTCATTCAGGAAAATATACATAGTAAATGGAATGCCAGGCTGCATTCAGTAGTACACAAAACCCATCATTAAAATAAGTTTAATTAAAAATAACTCTTTTGAATGAACCTTAAAATTAATCCATTATTTAAAAACAGAAAAGCAAAAAAAGTCATTAAAATATCTTCCTTACTAACATCTATAGAGATGAAGGATGAAGTTATAAAAAGGCATAGCCACCAATGTACATATCATACGGAGTACAGTTTAACCAATTCATGCTAAATACACACACAGACTTAATAAAGCAATAAAATGGCCAGGATAAGGTGACATACCTGCTTCAGAGCCCGCAGTTGCTGCAGTGACAACACTTCTGCGGCCACTAGCATTATCTTGGTTGCTGTGGTTACTTTCACTGTCACTTTCCGTTTCAGCCGCTGCTAACAGGTCCAGTTCCATGTCACTTCCTAGCAAATATATTTAAATAAGAAGAAAAGAGAAGTACAGACTCATTGTGGATCACAATAGGGTCTGATAAGCCAGAGTGTTTTAAGGGTGGGAACTAAGAAGGTAAGAGGGTGGGGGAAAGAGCAGAGAGAAGTGATTACTACAGTCGGCATAACTGCCTGCTTAGCAGGGTAAGAGTGACTAGGTGAATTATTACGGAGCAATTCCAAATCTGTCCTGCAGAACCTTATTTAAAAAGTGTTGAGCAGGAGGAATTCAGCCAGTCAGCAGAGTTCTAGGCTAGGTCAACTGCTCTGTCTTCATCTGTTTCATACACTGAACTTCCAAAAGGAGGAAAGTTTAAAAAAAAAAAATTATTCTTTCTATTAACAGCATACACGTCAAACCATACAAAATTATAAATGTTAAGTATGTGCAGTTTATTCTATGTCAGTTAGTCTACAGTAAAGCTGATTCCAAAAATGTCTATCCTATGGCTACTGATAAGAATGGTTAAGATGACTATGTAGCAAAGCAAAGGGCCAAAATGATTATAAGTAAAAAAACAAAGTCACAGAAATTACATATTTAATATGTAAAAGACATGCATGAGAATGGGGCAGTACTAAGGAGGACTAAAAATACAAACACTGTTAGCATCTGGGTGGAATTATGGGTCATTTGTTTTTCTTCTCTCTAATTTCCAAGTGTTTCAAAATACGGTTATGATTATTTTAATTTTTAAAAGCGTTTTAAAAAAGAAACTGACTTAACCAAAAGGTAAAATGGACAAGATAGATTACTGTGCACATATACATACTATATAAGCACAATTTACATGTATACACTACCCGCCTGAAATTTTGAAACAGGTGCTACAGAATCCCTTGGCAGAAAACATGTTGGACATTTCACTACATATCAAATGGGGCTTTTCTCTGTATTAGTGTCTCTGTAAAGGTACCTGATTTACTCCTACTGAATAATTTCTCAAATAACCTGCATACCGTCTTCATCATGCTCGTCGTGCTGTCCCTCGGCCTCAGCATTCTCCTCCCCATGTTCTTCTTGTTCATCGTGATGGTCCTCTTCTCCAGCCACGCCCTCCACCACCTCAACCTAAATCCACAACGTACACAATGAACCCTCATCTCTGCCAGCGTTCCTCCACAGCGTAAACAAAACTACAAGGATCCCTAAACAGGGACTCGAACACTAAGCCACTCTGAAAAATCTTCATTTGCTAGCGACTATTTGCTATCAAAAATTATCCCAAAGGATATGATTATTGTCCATATACTGAACCTTAAAATTAGAAGTATAACAATTGTGTGGGGAGTGTTTTTTAACTTCTGCAATTATAAAATTTATCTAACAAATATCCAGTATTCTCTCTACCATCATATACATTACACAAAACTACTAAAGCTATGTTTAACATTGAGAATCTTTTCTATTAACCCTTAAGTAAAAATAAGTTCATATTGCCAATTTCCTATTATCCAATAAGTCAAGGATTATGAAAATATTTTAAAGGTGTATAACCACAAATGAGAACATATGTAACAAAAATCTAAGAGCTGGAAACAAATGCATTTTTAATAGGAGTAAGCTACTCTCAATAAAACTTCTAGACTATTCCCCACACATTCCCTCTCAAATAAAAGCCTCTCAACTAACAATTAAAACAATTAAAACCACCTCTTCCACATCTGCTGAAACAATATCATCCTGCTCTTCGTCTCTGCCCCGAACAGGCTGCGACTGGCTGATGCGTCTCTGCTGTGGGTTCCGGATGATGTAGGACGACTGAGATGGACTGGAGCTGGAAGGAAGCCGGAGGTTAGGGGCGCACTGCTGACATGCCTGACACAGCCCCGACATTCATGCTTTTCAGTCTTATTCACTGTGGCTCACTAGCTAGGATGCTACTTTAAATCTGACCTAAAACTTCTTGGAAACCAATTAATAACTAATCTATAGCTTCTCAAAAAAATGTGAATGTCAAAGAAATTATTTTACCATAAAGAATTAACTTACATTAATAAGTCATTTCAAATCTGTGTTAATGCAAATACTTTTTTGAGTCCTCCCCACTTAAATACTCTACAGGGACGGTTTTCCCCTTTTCTTCGATTTTAACACTAGCAATCCTCAACTTCCAAAGGCTCTGACAGCAGCTTTCATCCATTAACAAAAGTGTGTTTACTGTTAAGTGATCTACACTTTAAGAGACCCAACATAACCTACCTTTGCATCAGCTTTTAACCACTGACTTGCTGATGTATGGGAAGAAAAACATCAGTTCAAAAGTGTGATTTTAAAATAGAATTGTAAGGAAAGGTTAAGGTGACAAAAAGTTTCACTTCCCAAAAATCAGACTTGGAAACAGCCAAGAAGCGACAGATACCTCCATTATAAAGAAACGGAGAACCACAAACAACAGCTTAAAATGCAGCTGGCTGCTAAATAACCCTATGACTTAACTATTATCCTTTATTTACCCATTTTAAAATGCAGTCTAAATGAGATTAAAGTGTCTACACTATTAGTGTTTTTTCCTCATCTCAGCTGCTCTGAGAATCAATGAAGAGTCATCAACTGAGACACTGCCTTCAAATAAATACCAGGGGTGCCAAAAACATGTATATGCATTTTAAGAGATATTATCTACGTATGACTTTTCAAAGTTGAAATGAATTACAACAGCAATGTGTACTGCGATGTGCGCTCAAAAGATGGCATTAATCAAGTGAAGCTAGCGTCATGGTCGGATGGGCAGGACAGTCAAAGAAAATGATGGAAGCATGTGGTTGTTCAAGGAGTGCAAGACCATTTTGAAATGGTATTTGAAATTCAAGAACATTGGGTTTCCCCCACGTTCTCTTGACTTAACTTGACTTCTACCTTTGGGGGACCTTAAAGGATGTGGTGTACCATATAAAACTGGCTACACTTCAGGAAGAAATTAAAACGGCATGCAGAGATACAAGTGGACTGTTTGGTCAACGTTGCTCAAGCAGTAGTTTTCACCGTAATCAGAAGTGTCTGATGGTAACCACTTGAGTCTCTTGTAATTGCAGAAGTCTAACTTGACTTGTATTCATCATTTGTTATTAGTATATATTATTATAATTTTAATAGTTTTTTCCTTTCTTAAAATGTGTGTACATTTTTTTGGCACCCTCTGTATGTCTCTTGTGCTACAAGGGTTTCAAGGAGCCACAAATTTCACAAGAGGCCGTATGAGGTCTAAGCAAGATGGGAAGCTAGATCACAGAAATTCTGTCTTTTGTCCCCTTTAAATACATGAAGCCAAACATAAACTCTGAACGGATAGCAGACTTTAAGAGACTTCTGGTATCAGCCATGACTGGGTGGAGACAGGAAAAATGTCTTTTCAGAGAAGTAACTACATGTCTGTACTCTGAGAGTTTAGGACTGCAGTCAGCTCAATAAAATAGGCAGGGCTTTAGTGTTGGCTAATGCATTGCCTCAACACTGTCAGTAATCAGGACCAATTTCTCTCTACTCTTGTCATTTAATATTCTGCCTAATGTAAGAGGAAAAAGGAAAACACCTCTTTAGAATTATTTCTAGATATTACTAAACCTCAATAGCTGTGTGACCTAAGACAAGTTACCTCTCTGAGCCTCAGTTTCCTCACTTTTAAAATTAGCTGATAGTGGTATCTGAGTTATTGGGATGATTAAAACAGGTAATGCATCTACAATGCTTAGGAAAGTTCTGAGTTCATACTAACATTTCAATAACAGTTATTATTTGAGACATACAAATGAAGTAGACACAGGTTAATAAGGACGTAAGTGTTTTGAAGAGGTGGAGGGAAGCAACAGAAAAAGCAAGACTACTAAACTTAAGAATTTATATTCAATGGAGTAATAAATACCATCTACTATCCAACACAAGGGAAATATTAGAAGCTGGTCAAATGTATATTTTTATTTAAGAAATACTTGGAAAACTGGTCAAAATATACTCCATAGGAGTGAATGCACTGTATTACAATGAAGGACTGTCCACAAAGTATCCAGCCACGTAATATGAAAAAGAAGCATTTATAGCTGGGGTTTTTCCAGACAACCCTTGTATATTACATCAACACTTGTAGAAAACATTAGCACTGTTATCTGTTGATTATCAAATGAGATCTCCTGGGAAGACATGAGAGCTTGGCCCAAAAATAAACCAAGGGCAATGAAGTAAAGAGGAGCGCTTAAGAGTGTACAATACTTGGATAAAGAGACCGAGAAGCAAGGCAAGGTGACCAAATCTTGAATCTTAATGGGAACAAGCTCATGGGCACTCTTTAGAGATGAGATGATGATCCTAAAGTCTGTTCAATGCATAAAAAATGTTTATGGAACACGGGAGGGAAGGCACCCAAGGACGGCAGGGAGTAGAGGTGGCCACTGTCCTCTGGCCCTTGCTAAGGGCCACACATTTCTGTCTGACCCCTAGGTGCCTCTGGTGGCCCCCAAATCATCATCCCTCTACCAGCATCCTGGGAAGCTCAATCTGCAATGATCCAAATTCTATGCCTAACAGTCTTTGAAATATTAATATATAAATTAACTGACACGCTGAAGATAAACAAAAGCCAGAGTTGAGCCCAGGTCATCTTATCCTGGAAGCCATGTTCACTCCACCATGTCACACAGCTGATGTTGAAGTGAAGGCTTAATCATTAGAGTAGTGAAATAATTCTGGAATGTGTGTTTGAAAAAAATAAATTGTATGTTGAAACAGAAGAAAATGACTACGTTTTAGAATAAACCAACTGTGCAAAGAATTCACAGGGTAATACCACTTAAGTAACTGGTGGTTCATCAAAATCAGGAGCATCACAGGGAGTCCAGGCAGATTTAACTAGCAGAACCTTTGGATAACGGGGTACATATTTGGCAAGTCAGAATATATACAGCTTGATTTATGACAATTTTCAGCAAATCCTGGAAGTCTGTCAATGACAAGGCTACCATGGGAAAGCTCTGACAGACAAATCTAGATTTAGATTCTACGAGACCTGACCATAAAGGAAAACTTCGGACACTTGTTTTGGGCATAGGAGTAACAGTGAGAGGGCAGATACTCAACGTCAACCCAGATGAATTCCAGGAATGAAGTCTTGGGAACTGCCCAAATACTGCACCATCCAACCTTATTAATGCACTGATGTTCAGAAAAGAAGGGTCTTTAGATTCTCAAGAACCTTATTAAAACATTATACACAGCAACAGTATCAGACTTGAAAAAACAAAATAAAATAAAAAATACCTGCTAAAGACCTCTAGAGCCTTGTAACTCACAAGTGTGGTCCCTAAACCAGCAGCACTGGCATTACCTGACAGTTTATAAGAAATACAGAAACTTAGGCCCCACCCATATAGACCTTCAGAAACAGCCTCTGCATTTTAATAATATCCCCAAGTGATTTGCATGCATATTAAAGTTTGAAAAGCACTGTGCTAAATAAAGGACACCAGAACAGTTCATTTTCGTTTGTAAACATTCTGATTTAACAAGCTTACAGTCTAATAATCAAATAAATGGGAAAGATGAATGAGATTTAAGAATAAATAATCTTATAACTAGAAACTTTTTATTATTGAGTTGTTTTAGCCCTATCCTAAATCATATGGCTGTTGTAGAGAATATTTTAAAATTCCAGCATTATGATGATTATTTAGATTATAAAATAAGCTGTCAACCCCACCTCCCTCCCTAGGTAGCCCAAATCTTTGGACACAGAGAAAAGTTATGTCTATTCATTCCTCAACTTAGCCTTCCAACAGGCCATATTTAAAGCGCACCCCCCTCCCCGCCAAAAAAAAAAAAAACACAACAACTCAGAATGTAATGATGTCAAAAGTAAACTTCTTTATCATTTACTTTATGGGCGTAATAAAAATAGTGCCTTTCCAAACAAAAACAAAGCTCACTATTATGTCTTTTACCGTAGATACATGTATTTTAAAGTGCCTTCACAAGTTCCAAACAAAGCAAAATCTTTACCATTTCTTAGACAAATAGTTATGTGCACCACCTGAGTGCTTAAGCAAAGGTTTTAGTAAGCCAAACATGACAGTTCCAAAGAAAGAATTAATCACAATCTATCTTACCTGTTAGACTGATCAGATGATGGTCGTGGTGGCAGTGGTTCCACTGAAAACAGTTCTTCACTGCCCTGCATGGCATCTATGCTGGTACTAGCCAGAGTAAAAGGTGCAGTTGGGCGAGCGATCCCCATTCTGACAGGGACAATCAGCGACTCTGCAACATTGCACAATTCTTCCACGGCATAAGGTAGCAGTGCCTGGAACACACGCTTGCATTTGCCAATTGGCTGTGGAATAAAGTTGCTAGAGCAAAAAGGAAAATATTAGGAATCTTTTATGAATCCTTTCACATACCTGATGTTATCATTTTCACAAAAAATATTTGCAAAATATAAAAGTCAAAATCAAAAAGGATGCCTTACTTTTTCTTTTTGGATGAAGCCATTTCCACACTAAGAATGACAAAAACTCTTGCCACTGAACGCAAAAACCTCATTGTCACAGCAATAGCTTCTTCCCTACGTCCAGGTGTATATTTGTTTTGGAGTTCTTTCACTAGTGTACCCAGTAGAGTATCTAGAAGCTTTAAAAAATTATAATCACTCTATTAATGTTGAGACATCTCATAAGATGTTTAGAGAGTCATAAGGTAAAAAGTTTTAACATTTTTTGAACATTAACATTTCATGATAAAAATCTCAAATTTAGCCTAAACATTTTACAAAGTCAATGATTAATTGATGCCACGTGCCTGCCACTGTGCTTGACCTATAGTTGGTCTCATGTCTGATTTCTTTTGTTTAGACTCACAGTTCTATGTATATTAATTAATATTTAGAAGAATACCAAATATATTAAATCAGAGGAAGAAATATATTTCCTTCACCATATGGTACTTACTGAAATAGTAAAGTAGATTCAGCTATTTATATGAATAAATTCACTATCCCATCCCTGTCATTTTACCATTATTATTACTTCTAGTCTCATTGTATGCATGGTCTATCATAGAGATATTAATTACAGAGAACACCCAATTTCGCATTATTTTTTTTAAATGTTATTCATAATAACCTTTATTTTTGAATTGCTGTCTTGAACTTCAGTAAGCGACTGAGCTACAATTTGATTCAATAACCCACTATTATTGGATCCATAAAATATTTCCATTTTTTAAATTTTAAATTATTCTTTTCTTTCTCACACCATAGGTTATTTATTTCTCTATGATAAGTTCTAAGGGCAATGACATTGTTATGACTCTTAACACTGCCAAGTTTTTCCAAAAGAACACCAAAGGCACTGCCACCCCACCAGTGTCTGAATGTGCTCTTTTTACCATAATCTCATCAGCACTGGGTTTTGTGGTTTATAGTCTTCTAATTTCACAGCAAAAAAGGGACCTTAAAGTTTGCACTCAATTACTATTAATTTTGAACACTGCTCCATGCATTTTTATGTTGTTGTATTTTTAACACATTTTAGGAATTTATTTAGAATAAAAGGAGGAGCTTCTGCTGTTAACTGACATTTAAATCACCCAAGAAATTCCCTTCCCTTTAATGTACTGCTCAATTAGAGCTTATGAGTACCCAGGAATTTGGATTAGTAAAATTATGAGAAGTAAGAAAGAAAAACATCCTTTTCACATGCTTGTAAATAAGCATTCAAAGGACTTACCAAGATATCTGCTGTACACTTCACTATAAGGCAATGAGTGAAACAGTCCAGTCGAATTGTTCCACTTTGCTGATTGAGGTATACTTGCTCTTCTGGCAAAAGATGGCCTATCCTGCTGCTGGCACTGAGACTGCATGGGGCAGGAAAGACAGAATACACTTTAATCACCTAACTAACATAGGAAATACATAAATCTAAAATAACTTTAATGTATACATACGGGTCTTTATTCTCCTGTGACCCAAACATAATCATTGATTTCAAAGCATTCCAGTCCTGCAGAACACGCTCCAGTGCAAGCTGGGCAAATCTTGGGGGCTCTAAATCATGATCGGGCATATCTGAATCTAAAAAGAAAAAGAAATAGTAAGACAAAAATAAACAGCTGCTTTTCATATGTGGCAGACCTGTGAGCTTTACTCACCTTCAGGATTGGCTGTTTTTCGGTTACGATCCTCCCGGATTCGAGGAGGTCTGTACTGGCAATGCTCTACTGTCTGTCTTGCAACTGTCTGCACTAAAAACAGTAAGAGGTGCTCTCCCCTGCAAAACACAACAATGGTGTGAGGGGGCAAATAAGCTACTGACCTGTGCTGTACTTTTTCAATCTAATTTACATCCTAAAAACCACACTTGCCTGCTGTTTGGCAGAGTGACTAGGTTAGTAGCAGTGAGCAGGCGATAAAGTAGATCAAGACGAGCAGACTTCTGTCCAGCAATTAGAGTTTTACATTTACATTTTTCCCAACAATCACAATAGGCTGTCGGTGACGTCCGTTTGAGTCTGGAAAGAATTCATACACAAGTATAAAAACTCAAATTTTTAAAAAGACAAAGGCACTGAAGCACTGCCAATGTTAGTGCTGGGGTATTTTATTGCTTGTTAGGTCTGTGAAAACTAACACACTAGCCATGATAACTCTACTAATGGACTGAGAGGTTATTATCTTTAGTTTAAGACATAAATGAGGCACAGGCCATACATTCACAATGACTCTCTCAATGCCTACAGAGATTCCCTGCTGGTAAATGCCCCACAGGGGCCTCAGACTTTGGCTGACGAGTGCAGAAAAAGACACCCTATAGATACATGAGAGCTGTCCGGGAAATATCCAGCCATGCAGTATGAAAAGCAGAGGCATTTATGGCTAGATTTTTTTCTGGGCAGTCCTCACAGATCTCAAAAGAGTAATATGATAGTCACAGTGGATGATCACATATTCCTTTGCTTATTAGCCCACTTTTACTTAATAAACTAACAAAAGGTTCAAAGTACACTTTAAATTAAGAACAGTATTTTAAAAATACACTGGCTTGAAGAGGGGAACCTAAGAAAACCTCATGCTTTCTGAATTATGAAACAATTAGAAAATGACTTGGTATAGTTATTTTAATGTAGCAATATGACTCTAAAGTTTGTAATATTAAAGTAAACTAGACTGTACTCACTTGCAGTCATGACCTTTATGACAAACCCTTGCACATTCCGTACAACAACAGAGTGACTCCAGCAAACCACAAGTTCGACACTCAAAAATATCCTAAAATTCAAAGAGTGTATACTATTTAAAAGAAAGATATGTATATCTCACCATAATATTTATTTCTGCTAGTTTCTAAAACAATTCAATCACAGTAATAGCAGAGCCAAAATTAATGTGCTCTAGAAACAGGGTCATAGGTACAGTGAATGTACATTTTATAATATTAGACTAATAAAAATCAAATATTACCAGTAGGGTAAAAATAATTTACATCATCGCAAAAAAAAAAAGTATTATAGTTATAAAATCTATATTAAGAATTGTGGATCAGATAATTAATACCCAAGATTTCTCATTTTCATGATCTCCCTTAACCAATTTAACAACCAACTCCTTTGCCTCATTTGTTTAGAAATTAAATAAAAATTAATTTCTGGGAGTTCCCTGGTGGTGTAGTGGCTAAGGCTTCGGCGCTGTCAACGCTGCGGCCTGGGTTCGATTCCCAGCCAGGGAGCTACCCACATAAAAAAAATAAAAATAAAAATAAATAATAAAAAATAATAAAAAATTAATTTCTTCTCTGCAGAATTAAATTTTTGATTCAAAAACGAAGAAATAAAACTCTAATGATGGTCAAAAGGGAAAAAGAAAACCTGAAGATGGCATAAATATGGGGAAATGTAATGGACCTTACCTGGTTAATGTGCTCTGCTCCAGTCCATGTAAAACTGCAGGTATCATTACAACATAAGACATATAAAGGGGAGTCATCGGGGTTGGTACCTGATGGGCAAACCATTCCCATAAAAACATCTTCCTCTTTTTCACTTGAGGACACTTCGGCTAAAATGATCAAGGACACAGTAATTCATATCTCAAGAAAGGATTCAATCACAGCTATCTACTACTTTCCTCAAATGGCAAAGCTCTAACATTTACACAGTATAAATCAGAAACTACTATGTATTAATAAAAAAAGACTGATATATACAGTCAATATGCAAATCCAGTCAATTCTGGTGCAAAGTGAAGCAAAGTGCAATTATCTCATAACCACACGTGAGGACAATACAAATGCATTGCACATCAGCCACCTGAGTCTTGAGCTCTGCATTATGTAGTTAAGATTCAAGTTCTAGCTCGATAATATTTAACAAAGTAGAGACAATCACATCAATTATTTATAGCCAGTATTTTTAAAAAATAACAGCTTTAATCTTTTAAAAGATAGATGGCAGAAACTGATATTATTTAATGCTTTCTATTAAGCAGGAATTCCAAGTCAGAAGAAAGAACAGTAAGTCATCTGGCCTATCATGTCTTTTTTTCTTATAATTTTTTATTGCTAAACTTATTGGGGTGGTGATATTGGTTAACAAGAATTACACAGGTTCCAGATGTACAATTCTACAGTGCATCGTCTACTTGTTGCATTATATGCTCACCACCCAGTCTGAGTTCTCTTTCCATCACCATATATTTGGCTCCCCCACCCTCCTCTCTCCCACCCCTTTCCTATAATTTTTAAAATTTTCTCCCTACTATCATTTTAACCACTGACAGATTCTATCAGTAATCCACCTTTACTTTCAAAAGGTAAGTAATTACACTATCCATTAAGGAAACTTCTTAAAATTTAAGAAATTTATACCAGCTGCTTTTTGATAGAAACCTAGAATAAATAACACATTGCAAGAAGTATAAACACATGAAGTTTACACACATACACATACACATACACAAAAGAATTATCCTGATAGTTTCTAATCAATTATATGTTTTCCATGTACAGAAATTAAGTTTGAATAATTATGATATTACATGTATAGAAGAGAATCTATTCAAATTAAAAATAAGCAACTCATTTAGGACTTGAAATAAATTACCTTTTGCAATTTTCTGGGCTGTTTCTAAGATGGTAATTGCAGCAGGATAAGCTCGACCACTTACCGCTGACATAAATGGGGTCATCCCTCTTGCATCCCTAAAATGAGAAAAATTATACATAAAAATGTCATCAATGAGTTTTCCTGGCTGATTATAAAAGAAACACAAGTTCATGTTGTAACAAAAACTAGTCATGTTTTATTAAATAGTATACCACCACTCAAGGAAAATCACTGGTGGTATTTTCTGGTCTCACATTATCACATTTAAAGAAAGCAAACCACCTCTGTGGAATCCTTGTCTCCCTAAACCATACTCCCTTTTTAGCCTTTAATGACACCAGAGACCAGCAAGGGTTCTGGAGTCAAACTAATACTTTCTAAAGTCTATCTCATACAATTGTGATGAGGCGTAAATAAATTACTACTTAAAAAGCTTTTAGCACACACAGTAGCTGCCGAACATGTACTCAATAAATGTTAGCTATTATGATCATCATCATCATCATCATCATCATATTTTCTCTTAAATACATGCCTTCGATATTCTTCACTGAATTTCTGTTCCCTCCTGGAATTCCCAAAATTTTGTCCTCGGCCATTTGTGCCACCCTCTCTCATCCACAATAGCAACTTATCACTTCTGTGATGACAGTACAGTTCCAGTATCTTCACCTGCTTAGTTGGTAAGTCTATTTGGGATTTCCCAGTGATTCCTCACATACAACATATCTAACCACTAAAATCATCTTTCTCCCCAAACCTGCTCTCTGCTTGACTTCTTTATGTCAGCCAACAGCATCTCTGTCCCTAGTAACTAAGACAGAAAAGGTGGATCCTTCATGAAGTCTTCCTTCGAAATCAATTTTTTACTTTTGCATCTAATCTCTTGTCCATTTTCAACAACTCATTAGTTTATTGCAACACACACAGCCTTTAATATAGGTAAACATACAAAACATAGCCTCAATTCTCATCTTTACTCTTGCCTATTCTAATCCTTTTTTATACTACCATCTTATAAAAAGATATAACCCCACTTTGATACTATTACAGCCTAAACAAAGCCTTTATTCAGAGGATTCAAGCCCAAAGAACAGAGACTAAAGTGGTGGCTTTATCCCAACTTTTCAGGTTCAATGACTACTATTCTTTTCTTCCAACTGCCCACTTTCAATTGGATGAGTCGCTGTTTCTTAAAATACTTATACTTCTTCATTTCTATGTTGTTGCTCACTCTTCTCCCTACCGATTCCTCTTGGTTCTACTCAACTTCATCTTCATAAAGCTGCAACTACAGAATAAATACATTTCTCCCTTCTGTTTACTCCAAGATACATTCATGTCCCTCCTGCCCCAAATTAATGCATATATTACAAAAGTCTAATGATCTCAAATTGATTCTGGGCTACTAAAAGGCAGATAAAGTTTTAGTCTGGAATATAATGTTCTTCAGCTTTTTAAAAACATGCCCACACTTTTAATTAAAAACAAAACAACAACGGTCAGTACTTCCCTCCTCAGGTTAAGTATGAACTGTTTGAGAATAATAAAATCTTCTGCATCTTTACTAACAAAAGGATTTTATCAAAATTTACTTTCTTTATACTATAAAAGCAAAATCCAACCACCACTCCTGAGATTCAAGGGAGATTAGGGGAGGAGGGATCCTTAATTTGAAAACATTTTTTATTAATCTTTCATCCTCAACATACACATCCCATCACCGCCATGCTCAAATTGAGATTCAATGCTCTGATACAGTCTCCTCACACTTTGTACATTGCTAAGCACGATTAAGGAAAAATTGAATAATTTTACGGTAACTGCCTTTCAGACATACCATTTAGAAAATTTAATTAGCAACTCCAGGAAATGTTCTATATTTATAGTATCAAAAGGAAAAAACCAACGTGAGAATCTCAATGTCATCACCTAGAAGTCAGGCAAAAAAACTCTGCCTCTCCTTGAATTTGTTGCAAAGCTGTCATCAATAATATCAGTTTATTAACCAAACAGCATATTCAGTGTTGTCCAGATATTTTATATATTTTCTCAGATGGAGGGAATCAACTATCGTGCGAATATTAAAATAAAGGACTAATGTAATAGAAATTAATTGTGGAAATGCAAAATGAATTAAAAATGAAGGGAATAAGAACATACAACAAACAGTTAGACCATACCAAGTGACTTTTTAAAAATTATACAAACATAGTATGCTTAAAAATACTAAAACTAAAAATGACAATTGAGAAAATAAAAATACAAAGATATGTATGTATTTGTATATACACCATTTTTATCTATGCCTCAAACCACTAATAAATTAGTAAGCTGCTTCTGTAGTAATAGCTTTATTTACAATTGAATGACTAAAACAGCTTTCAATACAGTAATCATAAATTCATCAATTTGGTCATTTTCATCCTAAGGTCAGTAATGCTTACATACAAAAGTTTCCTTGCCCTCAAAAATCAAAAACTCAAAACACCTTTCTGTACTTAAGTCCAGGGAGCTGACACAGGGTGATGACTAAGTTCTAAAAGCAAGAGACAGACCAAGGTTGGAATTCCAGCTGTGCCACTCACTAGTTTTATGACCCTGAGCATACTAATTAACCTCTAAGCCCATTTCTTCAAATGAAAAATGGGGATAATATCACCTACTCCAAACTGTTATTGTGAGAATTAAAAGAGTTAATACAAGTAGAGTTTGGCATAGATAATGGCTAACTTTTATACAAATGTTTATTATTATGAGTTTGTGAAAATGATATATAATCACGCTGAAAATATCTATTAATGCTTAATGACCATCTACCACAGAATACTTTTCAAGAACTCTGCATCATCTCATGATGACATATTATGTAAACCAAAAAAATTTCCAAAGAAACCATCAGAATAAAATTATCCACAGAGTTTTAAAATACAGATTACAGGCCCCATCTCAGACCTACTGAGTCATATTCTTTTAGTGTAGAGCTTGGGGAAGAATGTATAAGCTTTAAAGTTCTCCAGGTGACAGGGACAGAACCAATTTATGGACTCACATTTGAGAATAACAACACTGTGACCTTTTTAACATAAATATACACACTGATCAAGCTAACATAAAATCACTTTGTATTCATTTAACGTACAGTATTTTTTATTAAGAAGACCTCTTTTTCTGAAAAGAGCTTAGAAACAGAGGGATACAGTGCTAAATTCTAACAAATTATTTTAAATTCACTTAAGATAATTGTTCATACATTGTAGTATGAACTTAACTTAAAAGGAACTAAGCTAAATCTTCTTATCAAAAGTATATTAAACTTCTTACTTGGCAGAGAGTAGTTCCCGTAGATAGGGCTGCAGAACAACACTGTCACATAACAATTTTAATATAAAATGAGCATTGGCCTTTCGATCCTTGGATTCTACTACAGATGGCTCTGTGGAAGGACCTGTAATGAAGCAGATCCATTTGGTAACAAAACAAGAGTAAAAGAATAGTTTGGAAAAACATACCAAGTATCTATTAAATAAACCATCAGAAAAATATTCTCATATTAATAATAAATTAATCACTTCATTATAGGAAATTCAAACACATTAACACACTTTACAAATCTCAACTGATGAAATGTATGTACATACATATTCACTGACATATGGAAGATAATTCAGAGAATTAGATGCTTTTCAAGCCAGGGAAAGTCTCCTTGAGATAAAGTGGGATCTGTAAAACCTACATCCAAAGATTGTTCTTGTATCTTCCAAATGCCTAAGCAGAGAAAGTAGTAGATTCTCACCTGGAATGGTAGAGGTGCTTGGTCCTTGACTGGTGCCAGTGGCTGCTGTGGTAAGAGATCCCACAGCAGGGGCCAGGATAAAATCAATGTCACCATCTTTCAGTAAACAGAACAGCAGGATGTATATCATTATAGGCAACATATCCCTAACATGTTCTCTTAGCTGGCCTTAAGGCTTTTCTGTGCAAGCCAAACATCAGATTGGACAGAGATTTAAGTGTAAACTTCTGTTCCTAATTATAAGAGAATGAATCCACTAGCAATTTATTGACCTATTTTGACATATCACTAGGTAGCTTCTTACCATTATGGAAATACATATTTCAATAAAAGAAAGATACCTAATAAGTTTCTAGAATTTAGATTTTTAAATTACTAATCCCTTAAACCAAATTTTAAAACAAATTTATCATACTCATTATGCTACTTTTAAATATTTTTGATTTCTCAATATCCCACTAAAATACTCAATTTCTTTTCTTTCATGACCTTGTCTCTTTGTTAAAAACTAAATAAAATAACAGATCTTACCAGGATCCATTGCAGGAGGGTCAGGAACCCAACTAGGGGGAGCTATGGGGGGTGAAACTGGATCCTGATGGTCACTGGATGAAGCCCCAGCTTCATGTCTACCCAAACCAGCCGCTCTCAACGAACGCCTCATCATCTCCCGTAATCTCAAACTAGAAGAACATGGACAAAATCAGAACTCACTACCAGGTCTAAATGTAATGGAAAGGTGCACAGAACTTCTCATCTGAGATCAAAGTTTGTTCTACAAGCAAATACTCCAGGCAAGGGCAGTGAAGTACAAATGCCAATTCTGGAATCACAGAGTAAGTCAGTGAGGGACAGAAATGAAACTGGGAGCTCCTAATACCCAGTTCAGCATTAAAACCACTAGATTAAGCTCCCACACAAACTTAAGCACAGGGAACAAAAGTTGTAGTGAAGTAAGATTAGAAAATAATCTTTTATACAATTAAGATAAATGAACAGCTGAACATTAAAAAAAATGCCTGTCCCCTGTTTATAATTAGTTAAGAATTAAGCTTAATAATAGACATCAACAAACATACTAATTAGCACAAAACCAATATTGTTAACCTACTAAATCCCTTTTCTGTGATCTCAAAAGCAATTGAACTAATACCCACACAGTAGTTTTAAAACAGAGACCAATTTAGATTTATTTTTTATACAAAAAAAGGTTTTCTTAACAGTACAACTTGCATCCCAAGGAAATTAATGAATGAAACTAGAGCTTATAAAATGTGTTGTTAGATTAATGTCTGGGCATGATTTTTTTGCTCCTGTTATACAAAAAAAAAAAAATTTTAAAAATAGAATACTGCACAGATGTGCACATCACTAAAAAGAAAAAGTAGTAATCACAAATACAGACCTCATTAGGGGAACTGGTAACTACTTATACAAAAATCTATACCTTTGAATAAAAGCTTACAAAGGCTACAGACTAATACATTTAGAACTAACAGCAATGAAAAGAGAGCACATAACTGCAAATCCCTTCAACTCAGCCACAATTTTAGAATTTCTAAATAAATAAGAAGTAAAAATTCTATTTTTAGGGCCAGGCAAGACATAAGGGACTTCATTTTCCCATGTAGCTTTAATCCCAAAGACATGACATTTCTGATGTGAAAGACCTAACACCTCATCAGGTGAGCATTATATGTCTACAAATAAGTAATTTAGAAAGGTTTTTATTAATGTTTGAATCTCTAATTATAATTATTTAATCTGAGAATAAATGTGTTTTTCCATAGCAATACATTTGCAATTTTTAAAGGAAGTTTCTATTTAAAGCATTTACAAAAATTTCTTCTAGAGGCTACTTTCAGGAACACATCTATTTTATAAGGCTTCTGCTTATGTGAAGTACCTTCGGGAACAGAAAACCTCTTTGGGAAGACTCCGTAAATTTTAACGTCTTAAATAATGTATTAGTTATTACTGTATTTACATTAAAAACTACTTATAGTTAATTCTTCTATGGCATCAATGTCTTCCTTCTCCCAATTTAGAAATCTGAGTTTAAGAGTTTTTATAATACAGAAGGGAGCAGGGCACAGCGGATTATTTGCGTCGAGGTCACGTCCCTATCCAAAGACATCACCCACCAAGGAGGCGGGCTCTCCCCTTACCAGTAACTGCACACAACAGGGTGACTGTTCCCACTGTGTGCTCCCATACAATTTTAATTAGCCTCAATTTAAGACACTGGGAATCCTAATGTATCTTATTCAGAACACAGAGAGAGAGGGAAAAAAATCATCAATAATTGGGAGGCACTGCAAATCACCTGAAAATAAATGCATGTTTTGGGCTTATCCAGAAGAGTGCTTACACCAAGGTCATAAATTCAATGGCTACTGGGCCCAGAACATATTAAGTACAGGGTAGTCAGGTGTAAGAAGTAGGGAGTAATGGCAAACTAGAGGTGTACATGCTCACCTATAGGCATTCAAATTTTAAAGAAAAAATTTAACATTGCACAGGCCAAACAAAACATATGTGGGCTACTCCCCAACCTCTAGCTTAGAGAAGATTAAGAATAAATGAAGATAAATGGAGACCATAGTCTCATCTTGAACTTGCAAACTCCCAACTTTGTTGTTCTGATGTAGTAAATTCAATATTAAATGAGGGGGTCATTCCTTGTCATTTAAAAAATTGTCCTTAACCTCTTTTCTTCATTAGATCTTGGGAACATTTTTAAGTACAATGCCCAGCTCCTCATACAGATTCTTTAAAAACAAAAACAAAAAACAAAAAAAGAAAATTATTCTTCAAGATGTTGTACACAATTCATGAAGATTCACCTGTATCCTCAGTGGCTGAGGACAATACTGAGGAGATACCACCTTGGCTGCTAAGATTCAGAGTTTTGACATTTCTTCGTATAGGCTTGCCTGGAGTCATCGTATTTTCTGACAATATGGAAGAATTCAAGGATGATGTAATTTCCTCTTTGTAAGCACGTTATATCCATGCTACAGAAGCCTTAGAATCCAGTCATGTTCAAACATACCACTGTGACAAAAAAGCGAAGGTCATGTGTCTTCCAGATTAACAATCTCTAGAGTACATACACCTGCAATCAGATGCCTCAATCAAGCTTTCCACTACATCTGCCCTTGTACTCAGGACTATTGAGTCACATAACAAAACTTCTGAGTCAAATCATCATCTGAAGGCATTTAACAGTACTCCAGTCAACATTGAAACTGCATCAGTTTTGAGCTTACAGCTCATGAATCCCAGCCTGCACACTCATCAAGGGGCATCGCCTAGAAAATCCATGGTAGGCTAGAGGAGGGTTTCACTTCAGTGGAGCAGTCTGTGGACTTCCTACTGCCCGGCGTGGATAATAAGACTCCTGTGCTTTCATCTGTTCAACCGGCAGCCCTGAGTTTGAACTGTAAGAGCACTGCAGTGACATCTTCGGCAAATGCCTCAAAGGAGCTTACTCTGCAAATTATTTCTGTGAGCAACACATCACCCACTCTCGAAGCTCCTTTTAGTCTTTGCCTTCAAAATAATCCTTATATGAAAAAAGATGACAGCACTGGCATTGGACCAACCATACCAGAGTCCAACTTGATTTGCACTTGTGTTTTGCCTGAGGAAATGAAATACCTGACATAATTCAGACACTAATTTCTTCATGAAGAATTTAAGTTGCTCTCCATTTTAGACCCAAACACTTGGTCTGCTTAGTGTAATCCTAAACAAATAAGCTGGTGATCATTTCCATTTTGTATAGTCTACATAATATTTTTGTAATGTTTTAAATTATAATTTGGTAACCCCAAAATAGTTTCTGACAAATCTAATTTCAGGATATTTTTCAACCTGGGAAGCTATCAAGTTGGTACCAATTTTAGAAGAATCATTTTTAAAGGAAAAGTTGAATATAAAACAGAAAAGAGACAAAGAGAGTCTTCATTTTGAGTAGACTTTACACCCTATCACTTTAGCACAGTGAGCAGTGCTTCCATTAATAATCTGTCAATTACCCAATAATTTTAGCTGTTGTGTCTAATATAAATGCACTTTATCTTCATAAAGTATCTATATCCTGAATTCTTTATAGTTGTCATCTATTCAAGCACCTAGTAATTTTCAATGTGTTTTTAAAGTTTGTCCATCCTATAACCCAGAAAGCCTGAAAATTTATACCAAACATTCACAACATACACCAGCCTTTCATTTCTTCCCAGCTCATTATGACATCTGAGAAAGTGACCTAAATAAGCAATCTGAAAATAAAAGATTGAGGGTCTTTCAATTATTATTAGTTGTTCTCCAATTAAAGGAAATAACTTCCTAGGAAACAAGAATGATAAATTTAAAACACATTCAAAAAATCAAATTTAAACTAGTCTAAATTACCTCAAATTTTTGAAGTAGCCTGAGTCATACTGTTCTATACTTAAACTTTAAGTAGACATCATCAGATATTTTTCCCAGAGTATTATTGGGAAGAATAAAAACAAAACAAAAGGACCCACCAACTCATGCATATGATAGGTAAGAGATACATTTCTTTCTGCTTCCGCCAATTAAACTTTCCTGGTAAAAATCACATTACCTTCGGCTACTTGATGATCCAGCTCGATTACCTGGGCCATTACTTGAAACAACTGATATTGCATTTGCAATGGCCTCAACAGCAGAAAGCCTTTCGGCAAATGTATTTCTTTCAGAGCGCTCTGCTTCTGAAACAGAAGAGAAATAATTAGGATCAATTTAAACTTCAAAAATAATTAAAAGATTAAGTATGTACAGGCCATTAAATGCTAACTACTACGTATTTTAGGCCTCTAATTTACATACTAGAGATAATGAATATCTTAACTTTTTCTCCTTAGAGCAATAAACACTTAAGATATATTGAACTATGACCTTTAAAATATGTGAATTATCTCTTTATTCTACCTTATTTTTCAACCCCCACAGCTCAAAAATATGGTTATTCATAGTATAATGAAATATAGTTTTCACTACCAAGGAAGAAAAAGACCCCATATATCAGTACCTCAGTCTTACTTTATATGCTACTTAGATTCCTTTAATGATAATGAGATAAAGGTCAGAAACCTGCAAATCACTATTAAAAAATGTAGCTACCAGAGTATCACTGGCAGAATTCAAAATAAGGAAAAACATTATGAATGAATGACATAGTTGCACTTTAGGTTTTCCATGTTCTCCTTCATTCAGCTAATTAAAAACTTCACGGCAAAAATAAGCTTATTTACTTTTCAAAAAAAGCATCTAACAACTCATTAGGTTATATTTCCCTCTATATTCTGACAATTAGGGTAAAGGTTGCCTCAATATAACTTGCCTTCATTTGCTAAATAATCCTCATGGTAATAAAAGTCACCTGCAATTATAAAATCAGTAAAGCTCATTAAGTATTACACATACAGTTTGTATATATCATAGAGAATAGAACACAAGGCAACAAAAACACATTGACAAAAATTTAACTGCTTATGTCACATACTCATCCTAACACAAGGACAGAAGTTTTTACCATCTGAAAATGTCAAAACTCCTAGATTTTACAAAGTAAAAGTACACATAAATTCGTTGTAATAATTTTTCTTTCCCTGCATAGTTATATTTTCAAAACTGCCTAAAATTCCTTTTAAAGATTTTTAAAATAGTTCTTAATCTCACCCTCTTCTTCTTTTGTTTCCTTATTGCTGGTTGGAAAGCAAACTGACACACAAGCATGCAAAATATTTCGATTTCCATCACATCTGTGGCTGATAAATGTCTGTAGCATCTGTAGATTCGGCTCTAAAACCACCGCTTGCTCGAGATTCATAAGATATTGACGACAGGCCTCATAGTCACAGCGTAGGATGTGCTGCATTAAGGTTTGTTTCTGTGCTCAGACAAATGAGGAGAAAAACTTCAATGAATTTGAACAGTACATTATACATCAAAAATTTCTTGTGGCCAACACAATAATATAATCAGCTAGCTCTGCAAATATGCAGAGACAATTTCACATAGTCTGCAGAGAGCTGAATTTAAGGGGTATCCTTTAAATAGAGTGTACAACTGACAGAAATGGGAAAGGGTAGGTAAATTTTCTATAAAGGACCAGGAAATATTTTCAGCTTTTGCAACTAACTCAACCTTATGGCTATTACAAGGAAGAAGCCATACACAATGCACAACTAAATGGGAGTGGTTCTTTGGACCTGCAGGCCATATTTACCAACCCCCGGTTACATAACATATAACTATCAGATCAAAATCCTGTTAACCAATTAAGCAAAGGGTATACATTTTATTTCAGGCTTAAACCCTCTTAAAGGCTGTATCACACTGTGGTGCATGAAAACCAAAACCTTCAACTCCCCAGATCCATGACACATGCAATCCCAGAAAGGTGACAAAAAATGTACTTCATTGTCAGAGACATGGTAGTACTCATTAAAGCACAGGACATATTAACAATGTGAGAAACAGCATACTATGGACTGAATGTTTGTGCCCCGCCCCCAATTCCTATGCTGAAACCTAATCTCCAATGGGATGGTGTTGGGAGGCAGAGCCTTTGGAAGGAGATTAGGTCATAGGGTGGAGCCCTCAGGGGCTTAGTGGGGTTAATGCATTTAAGAAGGGAGCTCTCCCCTTTCACCATGTCAGGAAACAGGGCTGTCTATGAACCAGGAAGCAGAACCTCACCAGACACTAAATCTGCCCACGCCTTGATTTTGGACTTCCAGCCTCCAGAAATTTGAGAAAAAATTTGTTGTCTCTAAGTCACTCAGTCTATAGCAGCCTGAACAGACTAAGACACAGCATGATCATACCAAGGTGTTCAAATGTACTTCTTTCAGAATATACAACTACAGTTCTGGGATATTTAATAGAATAAATATAAAGCATTAGTTTTGGAAAACAAGTAATATTGTTCATTTTAATTTAACTAGAACTAGGAACTGGAAGGAAGAAAACTGGAAAAGAGTGTGTGGAAATACAAAAGGAAGAAAGAAAAAAGGTGCATTTGAACGACTTGTCACCTCCCCCTTAACTGCCTAATAACCTTTCCCTTCCCCCAAGCTCATGGGGAGGAAAGACAGCGAGCACAAGAAAATACAGCTAAAAACTATCTTCAGTACCCGGACAGGCCATTTTGATTGTAGAACTAAAAACTAAGGGTCTGAGGTGACCCCATCCACTGCAAGCTCCAGTTCAAGAGTACAAGATGGGCCACATAAGATTAACCCTGCCAAAGTATAAAAATCACAGTGCTTTTAAAAGTAACGAAGATCAAGATACTCTGCTGCACACTGCTGTGATGCAGAATGTTTTCAAAGCAATCAGCCAGTCAAAGCAGCTACTCTACAGGGAACTCTCATCTCCAAACTGCTGGACTAGACATGGGCTCTCACATTGAGATTATCCATACCACACTCACTGTTACAAGCCAAAAAGTTTATTTTGAATCACTGTAGGTTGCATATGTCACTTATTTTTATAGCAAAAGGCAGGGAAACTTAAGTAAAAGTAATTCTTGCCGATCTACTGTGCACCAAGTCCTAGTCACTGAGGTACAAAGATAAATGATGACATACTTCATCCTACCCATGGGATGATGACACAGTTTATCTTTACCCTTGAGATGCTGACAAAGTGCAGGGGTCAGAGAATCAAATGCTTATGGAAATAGCTGAAGTAATACAAATGAGTGGAGGTGGCCAAGTGCAAAAAAAAAGATAACACAAACTGTACAACAGAGAAATGGCAACAACGTTTGGACTCAGAACAATAAATTTTAAGTAGTAGGAACTGCAATGAATTGGACACCCTGTATAACTTCTAACAGGGACAAATGTTTTTATGATGGATGGCCCAATGTTACCAGATCTTCTTATTTCTTAAGAGCAACTAAAAATATGGATTTTAAATATAAATGCTGTGGTTCTTATCAAGAATTTTTAAATAATGTGCAGGTTTATTTTCAGGTACCAAGTCAGGCCACAGTTATCTCCTTAACTGCACACATCTAACCAATTTCAAACCACAAGTCTGGTAGATTACAAAGCTAAACTAAAAATATGAACAACATGTCTCTAAACATCACAGATATACTGACAAGTCCTTAGTCTACTTCTCCAGCTTGGTCCTCTCTCTTCTGGTCTTCAGACTTACACATCTAAGTCTCTGTTAACCATCTCCTCTTAGATATGTGATAGGCATCTTAAATCTGACGTGTCTAAAAACAAACTTTTGATACCACCTCCCCGCAGTTTTCATCTCAATAAATGGCAACTTTATGCTTCTAAAACCTTTTACCCTCTCTTGCCTTCTCTGACACCCCGTTTTTGGTAATAAGCAAATCCTGCTGGCTCCACCTTAAAACATACCTAGTAAAATCATAACTGAACCTACCTCCTGGGCCAAGCCACCATCACCTCCTCCCTGAACTATGTGAAGAGTTTCCTAACTAGTCTCCCTACTTCCACCCATTTCCTCTAGTGTTCTCAGCAGTTATCTTTTGTAAGTCAAATCAGTTCAATCTCTGCTCAAATTGCTCCAATACCTTTCAGTAGTATTGTCTCCACAGCTAACAAATACCTCAATCATGTTAGGTTCAAAACTAAACTCATCTTCCTCCCTTTCCACATTTGTTCCTCCTCCTATGTTCCTCTCCGCATCAAACACACCCAAATTAGAAACTTTCATTTGCTGCTGGCCTCTATCTAGTCATCACACTTTATAAATTCTACTTCCTTAGTATCTCTCAAATCCACCACTTCTTACTCATTCCCAAGAGTTCAAGCATGATTTGTTTTTCACCTGGATAACTGTACTAGCCTTTTTATCTGGTCTCTGAGCTTCTGCTCTCCCTACACTGCCAATCCTCTTTGTGAAAAACCAGCTTAAAAACTCCTTCTCCACCTAGCTTTCAGGAGAACTCTCACAGGGCACCCTAGTGCCTTTATCCAGACCTATCAGTGGCACTCACTAACTTTTCTGAGCCCTACATTCTGGTTATATCAGAACAAGGTACACATTCTCCTGTACCTGGGACAACGCATCCCACCTTTACCTTGTGTCTAGGAGACCCCATTCTCAAAAGCTGTATTACTCAAAGCTGTATCCAGGCATCACCTCCTCAGATCAGCCTTCTCTACAGGCAACAGGTCTGATTTACATCCCTTTCTCTGTGCTCCCAAAAATGTTGCCTTTCTCAAATACTTAAAGTACACATAATCACTGATTTATTCATGTCTCTTGTCCTAATAGACTGTTAGCTCCTATAGGGAAGGGGCAATGAATAAGTCATTCAAAATTGTTTCCCTAGACTCTAGCAGTGTCTTCCAAATTCAAACACCAGTGGTTTCAAAAGCCAAATTACCTCTACAGCCATGATGATAATAGCAGCTTTCTTTTTGATCGTTGAGTTGGCAGGAAGATTTATTAAAGAATGTACACCCATTCCAAGACTGCTAATGGGTGGCAGATCAAGCCAATCAGGATCCCTTATTCCTCCCATGCAATCTTTGGCCATCGGGTAGATAGTACCATTTCCATCTCGAAGAATAATAGGAGACTCCTATAACAGAGGGAAAACAGTACAGTTTAGTTCCCAATCAAAAATGTATCCCTGACTTTTACAATATACACATTTATTTTCAAAACAGATTAGTTACACATATATATGTTAATGATGATGATCAAATAAGAAACCTAGTATTAAAAATGTACTGAAAATTCTCAATTCTTCAATAGTTTAATAACAAACTAGAGCTAGACTCTAAGCTTCACAAAAATGCTAATGCTGTGGTGTCACTTTTCAAAAGTAAAAATAAGCCTCTGTACCTGTCCAGCAGTGAAAATGGCTACATTCCTCTCATTCTGACCCAAGAAAGCAATGCTGCTTGTGGGAAAATTATTTTCCTGCTCTGCTTTTCCTGTAGCAAGATCAAAGATACAGTACCGTACCCAATTTCCAGTCTTCAAAACAGCATGTACACCTTTAGAAACACACAAATGTTAAAAAAAAAAAAAAAGAAAATGTTATGTCTTTAGTAATCTCTAATAATTACCTACCAAACTTTGACTGCTCTGCCCACATTAGTAAATCAATCCCAACAGGTACATTTTATTCCACTATGTTACACGAAGGGGACAAAACCCGTGCCAATTGCCCCAAACCACTTTATTCTGTTTATGTACTGCACAAGTATTAATGGAATACAGAGCATGCCCGGTGAAAACTCTACCTTTGGAATCTACATTCACTGCCAATATTTCTGTTTTTTCAGGTATGCAGAGCTTTTTAGGGGTCCTTTGGAAACAGTCAGGAACTTTCGGTGTTCCACCAGTTTTAACGACCTGCATGACACAAAAGCCATTTCGCGCTCACGTTCCATAACACCCTCAAGGATTCAGTCCCAGCAATCACTCACCCCCTGAGTGAGTCCTGTATACTTACTTGCAGTTCATCAATTCTAAGTAACCTACAGTCCTGCAACAGAGAAGACGGGTCCGCGTCTGGACCAGAGCTGCTCTGGCAGTTTGCACTGCTGGACGTCCCCGGGAACTTTACAGCAACATAGGCACCATCCACCTTCAGCACCTAGACGTAGGTAAACGTGCTGAGTGTTAATTTACATGCCATCAGTATGCAGATGATAATCACTGTAGTAATTTAAGATGGAAGGCACTTAACTCCTTAGGAGTTACGGAATTAGGAATTAACCGAAGCAGATTCCCCAAAGCTTTGTTGGTGATGTCTTCATTCAAGGCTCAGTTTCTAGAGAAAAACTGACTGACATAGCCAGCGATTACAGTCTGTAGATATTTAGCAATCAACTGACAAAAAATTAGTGTAATGCAGAACATCTCCCCGTCATCCTTCTTTATGAGTTTAGAGTCCTGCTGGGCTAAAGAATTTTCGCAATGATGGTAATATTCCATACCTGCACTGTCCTATATGGCAGCCAGAAGCCCTAAGTGGCTACGGAGCACTTGAAATAAAGCTAATGTGACTAAGAAGCTGGCATTAATGTTATTTAATTCTAATGAATTTAACTAGCCACATATATAGCTAGAGGCTACCGTAATAGACAACACAGGTACACAATCAGCAATGCACAGAAAGAAAAACGCAGGACTTCAAACCAGAATACTTGAGTACCACTCTGCTACTTACTGCTTGTGATTTTGAACTAGTGTGATCTTCTCAGAAGAAACTACTTGCCCATAAACTACAGTTCTATTTTGAGAATCAAATGAAATAGTGTATGAAAAAGACCTTTCTTTGTACATTATAGAGCATGGTCTATCAACTCTATCATTTCAGACATTAATGAGCCATCAGGAAAACATTTACTTTATAAATAGTCTACAACTATAGACCCATTTTCTTTTTAAGTGTGTGTGGAAAGATAAAATAAATGGCATTCCAGGTGGTCTCTACTAACTTGGTTTCTTAGAAGGCAAGACCCTCTCCAAGAAGAAGGGAAAAGAAAATGACAGGTGACTTAACGAAAGGAGGCAAGATTTTTAAATGTTATAGAAGATGATCTCCAACAAAGAATGGACAGTATCAAAAAAGCAACGCATCTATCTCTTTTCCATAAATCTCAAATTATCCCAAAATAACACCTTTTTAGAGCAACATTATCAGCATAAATGCTCAAGGAGAAGCGTAACAATCACCTGTTTATTGGTTAGGAACAGAGGAGACCTCTGCATCAGATTAAGGAACGGGACTAAAGGGATCACTGAGGGTGAAAAATAAAGCGGCTTTGAAGAAAGATCTGATGAACACTCACCAACCACAAAGCCTTGGATAACCAATACCATTACAGTTCTGTTAGTTACTAATCCTTAGCCGTACTGAACAAACCTTGCCAACAGGAACATTCTTAACATCTTCCACAAAAACGACCTCCCGAAGAGACCACTGCTCTTCGTTCACCTTTTCTTCCTCTTTCGGGGCAGGGGTGGACCGTCGTCGTTCTTAGACAACAACAAAATGGTAAGTACCAAAAAGAAAATGTGAAAGAGACTTTATAGATTTCATCTAAATATATGAAAAAAAAAGACCATTTGTAAAGGAATACAAAATTGAGATATCTAAATAAAAATCTTGTGAACTGCTTTAAGAAATGAGGTCTTATGACTAACTTCCACTTCTAATAAATTCATACTGAAAAATAGCCGTATCTGTTAAATGTGTAATGATATTAACACTGCTATATAGCCAACAACCAACTACAAAGAAGTACAAAATGTATTTTGGACTCTCAAAATTAGGGCTATCTGAACAAGGCTTTTTAAAAAGAAAAATCTTGGGCTATTCTTAAAGTGATCATGTTTAACTACCGGGGTGTCAAAAAAATGTATAAACATATGAAGAGATGTTATCTATGTATCGGACGCTAATCATAACCACTCTGAGCACCTCTTACAACTGCAGAAGTCAGACGTGACTTGTAGTCATCTTTTGTTATTGGTATATATTGGGTATTACAATTTTAATACATTTTTTCCTTTCTTGAAATGTGTGTACAATTTTTTTTGGCACCCTCTGTAATAAAGTCTAACTTTTTATTTCCTCAACTGCAAAGCAACTACGCTATAAAATAAATTTATTTAGGGGAGCTTTAAAAATAAAAGAACTTTTAACTCTCAAGTGCAGGAGGTGAGTGGGTTTATAAATTCCACAAATTCTGAGCAAAAGTTGTGACCAAATCATAACCAATTTTTAATAACAATATTCTCAGCGTAGGTGGGCAGATATCTAACTCATGGCAGTTAATTCCTTCTATTACTGCAATGCATTTTACATATTATAAAAAATTCTAATTCTCAAAAACAACAAAAATAGTCAGTGCTATAAATTCTACTTTTTCATTTAAATAAAGCTACACACACACAAATCAAACCAGTAAAAACACAACTTCTATAAAAAGATACTTAAAATGCTGTGAGTCGCCTCCAGTCAGAAAGAGACCGCACAAAGCTGTCTGCCTGGCACCTTATCTGACCATTCTGTACTACACAGAAAACTTACTGTATGGCATTGACGCACTGCTGGCAATTGAGGATGCATCACTGCACGTGGATGCCGGAGACGGAGGCGGACCCATTTCTGTTTTCACTGGCTCCTGCTTACTTTCAGGCCTGAGATTAGAAATAAGATTCTCCTTATAATGAGGAAAATGAAGTATTAGAAATTTGTCAAATGCTTTATTTTTAAGACTCGTCTATTTTTAATTAAGGGAAATATTAAAAACGTGTACAAAAAATGGTCTATTTTTAGGCCTCACGGCACTGAAAAGGGACACAATGTATACTTCAAATTTTTATAATGTTTTAAAAATAGGAAAGAAAAATATACCCGTATAAAGCTATCAACAACTTGGAACAATGATTCAGATAAGCTTTATCTAAGAATAACAACAAAAGCTACACCCAATTTATCAACGTACCTTTATAAGCCTTTTAAGCTAACAAGTTTCACATTTCTGTGAACCCTGACTTGGACACAGCAATTTAACTGAAAAAATGGCAAGGGCAAATAAATACAAAGTTCACCAGATCATTAATTTCTTAGAGTTCAAAGAAGGAACAGTACTCGCAATAGTTTACAAAAATTTATTCTTGAACCATCTGGTGATAACTAAAATGAGAAAATGTAAGGTTAATAAATTATCCCTCGAGCTATTTCATTAATTATACTGAAGAAGATAACTATACTTAACTACACAATACTATACAGATGGTAAAAACATAAATATTTTTATTCATTACAGGGCAGAAATCAATTTTTAGTCAAAAAAGTCATGCATTATTCAGAAATTTGTTATATATAGATCATCCTTGCATATATCATAACCAGGGCCATTCTTTTAATCCCCTTATCTCCTATTGCCCCCACCAGGAACTTCCCAAGTTTAGAAATCGGGGAGTTCCCTGATGGTGTAGTGGCTTAAGGCTTCGGCGCTGGCACTGTCAGCACTGCGGCCTGGGTTCGATTCCCAGCCAGGGAGCTACCCACATACCAAAAAGAAAAAAAAAAAAAAAAAGGAAAGAAATCATCCACAGAAAACCAGTATTATTTTCACCAGCATCTTAGCAAAGTGCCCTGTGCAGGCACCCATGAACACTCACAGCTGCTTGCCAATCCTGTGGTGGTAGAAGCAAGCTGATCCTGACTAATCACTAACTAATCACTAGCATGCCTTTAAAGTGAATGTGTTTCCATAATTTGCAAAGAGGGTCAACTGACATGAAAGTGATTACCCTCTTAACATTTAATTTCACTTAGCTCTTTTACTAAATTTATTAATACAGATGGCAAGATCTTGAAAAACTTCACATATACAGGATTTAAGTAGCATATTCTATTTTAATCACGACTATACTATTTAACGCACATCAAAAATATTTCAAACACTCTTTGCAAAGTTTCATTAAAAATGAAAATGTTTTGTTACTTTTATTTTTAGGATAAAAAAATCCATGTAATTAGGGAGAAAGTCTACAAATTTATCTTTTAAAACAAGACAGCACAACAACAAAGCAAAAACCTTAATTAGCCATAAATTACAATAGCTTTGGTTTACTAAAGATTATTTTTTAACTTATTTAACAGTAATCCCTGTTTCAGAATTTCAATTTGCATTTTTAATATGAAGAGGAATAGTAGCAATATAGTAAATTTATAATCACTGAATTCATTTGAACAAACTGAAAAAATTCCGAACTTTAAGAATCTCTATGTATAGTACAAGCCCAATTATTTCTTTTTTTTCGAGTGTGTGTTTTCCTTTGGGGTTTTTTTTGTCTTTGGCAGAAGCAGTTCCCTGGCTGGGAATCGAACCCAGGCCACAGCGTTGAGAGCGCCGAAGCCTAGCCACTACACCACCAGGGAGCCCCAGTCATTTCTTTTTAATGCCTGTATACACTTAGAAAAAATAATACATCCAAATATTTAAAATGTTATTTCTGGAATGTGATATTATTACTCTTCCATGTTTCAATAATGATCACAAACTTTTATAAGATTAAGAAAAACATTATTTCAAAACTTTTATGAAAAACCACCAAATTATAATACACTTAAATATTTTTAAAGATGAGGAGATGTTGCTAAAAGTACAGGTGTTAAGGTCTGTGTACCTGGCTCCCAAACAGTAAGCCAGTCCCAGAATTTCTGTTCACATAACCCTCCAACCCAAGTTGGCTTAAAAGGCTGAATGCATTGTTACTGCTATACACCACCTACAAAGGACACACTCTAACAACAAAACGAAGACATCAAAAGAGAACTCCACGCTGTCATTCGGTCATGAACAAGAACTATAATATACAGATAGTAACCAAGTCACAAACAGTAAATTTTACTAATTCCTTTCAAAACTGCTGGTGATGTTAACAAGATCGCATGATGTTAGCACTTTTCTGTGTCACAGTGCACCTCTAAGTCTTCCTTAATTACCCTCCTTCATAAACAGCACAAACTAAAGACTGGTGTAAAAATCACGATTAGTTAGGGTATAGCACTTACTTATTAGCTTCAGTAGTTTTACTAGCTTTGTCCATGCTTTTCAAGCTCTCAGGAGATCGAAGTTGAAATCTACAGCTGTCATTCATATTCCAAACTGACTCCATTAAGACACCAACTTTAGGAATCCCAGCACTAATTGAAAATGCAACTGCTCCAGCATGATAAAGAGGATTATTTCTTAAGCACACCTAGCAAGCAAAAGAAAAATCACCATCAAGATGATATAATTTTAAAACAAACTAAAAGAGTTATTTCAAATACATAAAAACACAATATATAAAAGTACTGCTTCCTCGGTTTTCCAATTACAATCTTAAGCAATCAATAGGGTGATAAAGAATGACTTAGGGGTCTCCATCAAGAAACTTTATTCTCAAAATTAAGAAGGAGGAACAATTTTTTGCACTTCTGCAAAAAATTAACTTTAAAATTTCATGCAGCAAATATTGTTATTCTGACATTTTGCTATAAGAAAATAGAATACAAAGAGAAGAAACTAAAATGGTCATTAAAAAAATTAAATGTAGGGAGTTCCCTAGTGGTGTAGTGGCTTAAGGCTTCGGTGCTGGCGCTGTCAGCGTTGCGGCCTGGGTTCGATTCCCAGCCAGGGAGCTGCCCACATACCAAAAAAAAAAAAAAAAAAATTAAATGTAAACTAAGTAATTATACTTCTTGTCTGTTTCTTACAGTTTAAATTACTTTCTTCCTTAATTCTTGATGCTAACAGGCTCTTATCACTTCTCCTCTACTGATGTTTGTTTCCCCTCATAAGACTGTTGTTTTCTACAAACCAGAAGCTTCAGTGGTTAACATAAACTTTCTCTTAAATTAAAAAAATATGTTAGTATTGTAAGTTAACTGAGTTCAGGAATGAACAATTTATAAAT
Organism: Lyroderma lyra; assembly: GCA_004026885.1. Taxonomy (NCBI): domain Eukaryota; kingdom Metazoa; phylum Chordata; class Mammalia; order Chiroptera; family Megadermatidae; genus Lyroderma; species Lyroderma lyra. The sequence continues at coordinate 97,870 of PVJL010003358.1, forward strand.
TCTCACTGCCAGGGAACACCCTGAAACCAATAATCTGCCAGGTGGCACTGTCAAACGCACTAATAGCTCCAAAAGAGACATGAACATTTTTTCTGGAAATCTCTTTTGATTTCTCTAATAGCCCAATCTGTTCAGTCATCCAATAACTAATGATTATGTTGTACTTGACAGTGGCATATATGAAGATCATGTCTTTTGGTGGTTTATAATTAAAGGGACAGAAAAAGATGGTACATTTGAGAAGCATGACAACTGGAAATAGTGGCGTGGAGTTGCAGTTCTAGTAAAGAATAGTTGCATGTCACTAAATAATAGTTCAGAAATCTAGAATGAATAGTTCGTAAGAGCTGACCTCTTGAAAAAAGTATGTACTGCTTAGCTGTGAATTAAAAGGAAGTTCATCTACAATTTTTCAAAAAAGACTGGTGGAAAGCTTAAGGCCTGAAAGAGGACCAGTAAGAAAGAAGGCTGTAACAGAAAATGTGGCAAGACATATTAGAAGTTGTTTATTAATGTCTTCTTATAAAAATAAATGCACCTGAAGGAGAAAGAGGTGTGTATCCAGGGTCGAGCATAAAATAAGACATACAATGAAAATACAGGCATACCTCAAAGATATGTGGGTTCCATTCCAAACTACCACAGTAAAGAATATCTCAATAAAGTAAGTCACACAAATCTTCTGGTTTCACAGCATATATACAAGTTATATTTACAGTATATGTAGTCTACTAAGTGTGCAATACCATTATGTCTAAAAAAAAGTATATACCTTAATTAAAAAAATACTTTATTGCTAAAATGCTAACCATCATCTGGCCTGTTGGAAAAATGGTGCTGGCAGACTTGCTTTATGCAGTTGCCCCAAACCTTCAATTTGTAAAAAACGCAGTACTTGCAAAATGCAATAAAGCAAAATGCAATAAAATGAGGTACGCCTGTACATTTCTCGCAACAGTTATGATCTCAACAGTTGTGAGTGCATTGCCTGGGCCCTTAGCACCAAACAAACTAAAGAACATATCGGGTAAGGGACTCCTGACTCTGTGTTAAGCACCAAACCATTCTTAAAACCAGATGACCTGGGAGCCCTGCCCCATAGGGAAACCTCCTGACATCGGGGAAGAATCTGTTACCCAATTACTGAATAGAGTGATGTGCCACAATATATGCAGAACCTGCTCCTTCAAATGACATTCATTTGTAAAACTGCTTAGAGGGGAAGGGGGAAAAAGGTAATTTTGAAGGGAAACAATGTCCCTTAGGACAGGCTTAATTCTAATCATACCTGGGTACCAACAGTGATGTTCGGCATTGAAGAAATACCAGCACTAGATTTGGGCTTTTTATTTTTTGCTCTAGCTTTCTCTAACATTTTTTTCCTTTGACTAAAAGGGACCACACCCCTGAAAAAGAAGAGCATAAGTTGGTCAAATAAGCAGCAAAAAAGCCCATAAAACAAATCTGAAATTACACATGTTATTGAAGCATTTCTGGTGTATTTCTTCTCTAATATTTTGCTTCAGAATTATATTAACATGCTCAACTTATTTTTAATTATACCCTGATCACAGGTTTAGTGCATAACTGGATCAAATTCTTATTAAACAGGATTAAAATTTACAAGAAATTCATCATTTGATGTGTTCTTCCAAGTTATTATATTTCGCTGGTAGATTTCCCTATATATTATTTCTGCCAATACACATTTACCAATTAACTCCTTAAAACACAATACAGAATACATTTAAATTCCCTTTCTAATAGTAAAGGAATAATTAAGATACAGAATATTCATATAATGAAATACCATTAATAATCCTTAAAAGTATGCATATTTTAAGTAATGTTGAATGAAAAAAGCATGAAAAATATCCTACAACCTATGCTTTCAATTATGTAAAAGCAAAATACACGTTGCATAAGCAAGAAAGATTAGAAAACTCCCCAATGTTACCAGTCATAATCTTTGTGTAGGATTATAGGTAATTTTTGTTTCTACTTTAGATTTTTATAAAATTTCATAATCATAGTCATTAAGTACACATATTTTATAAGCTTTTCTTTATTTAAGGTTGTTTTTTAATGTTACTTCCTTCTATAAAGTATTATCTTTGCTCGACTTTCTCATGTCTGTATTCCACTACACAGAGCATCGATTTATGTAAATAAAGCATTCACTGAAGTGGCCCTCCCTCTGACACTCACCACCAATATAAATTGTTCTCTAGCTGGGCACAGGTGTAAAGGGCACAGCAATGTAAAGAAACGATCCGCTCTCCTTGAAGTTCTGAGTAAGTTTGTGCAGTGTGCTCTAATTTAGAAGCCACAGAACTTAGTGTTTCATCCACCCATGTAGCAACCTAAAGAACAAAATATTAGGTTTCAATAAAAACAAGTGATCTTTTCAAAAGAACTGTGGTCAAGACTTCATACTCCATGGACTGGAATCCTAAAATGTTTTGAGCTGAATGATTAAAAAATAAAAAGTCATTTAAAAAAGGTTCTTAAAATTAGAAACTAGAATACATTCCTCACACAAATAAATCAATAGCATTACTAAAATGAATGCCTAAAGCCATGTAAGGCATTAATCAAAAGTGAACGTTTGCTCCAACAATTTTTAAAAGAATTTAGTGACTCTAAAGACAAACTACTAATCTGAGAAATAACATCCATACTTTCAATCTATAGTGCAATCTCAAGCTACAATGCTTTTCAGTATCTCCTTTGTCAGCATTTTTCTTGAACATTTTTTCCTTCCTTAAAGCAGAAAGCTACCTCTAAAGTTGGATTATAATACAGAGGTAACCCAGCAAAAAAAAAGATCATACATCAGATTACTCTATTAAAGCTGAGACACTCTGTGTTTGTGGAACTAGTTAGAAAGATAGAAAATGAAAAGATGAAAAAAGGAAAGGGCAAGAGAGAAAACCAAGAATTTAAGCATAACATGTTTATCGATCAATGCAAAATCTTTCATACCTTGTTATTTTCTGTAGCTACAGTCGCTCTTATGCTATTTGCAGACAGGAGCACGATCTTTTCATTGGTTAGCCCCAAAAATGTTGCTCGTGGATGATGCAATGAAGGATTCTTTGAAAGCATAAGAAAAGTGATTACCACTTTTGATGCTGATATGTGGGATCCATTGGATGTAAGATTTAATGTAATAAAATACCTGTGCATTTCTGTAAGGCTCAGACTCACTCCACTTCCACTGATAAAGTTCTCCTTTACTGCTAACAGCCAACAGCTCAGAATACAGAGCCCCAATACAGATGAATTTTGTTCCATCCTATAAAGTAAAAATAATACTTTTCAGTATAGTATAAATATAACAATTGTCAACCTCATGGTTGTGATAAAATTACTACATAAAATCTGAATTACATGACACCTAAACCACAGCTTTGAGAAGTCTTTAGCACAACCTGCAAGACCCCCCGTAATGTGGCCCCGACTCCCTCTCTCCCGTCACACTGGCCTTCTTCCTAGTCCTGGACCATGTTTGCCAGGACCCCACCATGTCCTTGTTGTTTCTCAGGTGACTCACTCCCTATCCTCAATCAAGTCTACCCAAATGAAATTTTCTCTGACCACACTATTTACAAAACTACTGCTCTCATATCCTGTCTCCTTACTCTGCTTTTTTTTTTAGTGCACAGCATTTCACAACTTGACATATTAGATTAACTCGTTTACAGTCTATCTCATTCAAACGTAAGCTTTGTCTTGTTCACCACTGTATCCCCCCAGTTCTCAGAACAGTGCACATAGCAGGTGAAGCCAGGGAAGTCGAGTGTCAAACCAGGAGCTTCCCACCCTGGAGGCTCTTCCGAGCTGCTGAAACAAACGTCGGTTGGTTTTTAAGGTAAAGTTCATTTAGTTTTAATGTAATGAACATGCAATGAGTTGGAGTCCAATTAAATTATATAAAACTTAGACAATAAATGTAAGTAAACAATATCGATGGTAATTTTTTTAACATAAGACTAATATAATCAATCATGAAGCTACCCAGAAATCTCACAGCAAAACTTGCCAATAACAGATTTTAACCTGTGCTTTTTGCTATTGGTCTATATACTACTACTGCTCTCTGTGGAATTCTGGCTCCAGAGTATGCTACACTAATGGTGCCTTTCTGGTTTTATCTCAAAGTCTAAACTTATTTGGTTAGATGGAGTTATAGTGCTCAGCTAAAGCCTGTGAAGTCTGCCCAGATTTTAAATATAATAAGTTATGTCTCAGTCATACAGAAAGAAAACAAATTTTAATTTTCTATTTCACTGGTTCTAGTCAGCCCTATTTTCAAGTCATGATGGGAGAGAGACCAAATCTGAAATTCTTCAAGTTAGTATTATAATTCCTCTCCCCTTCATCATGGGTATCTATGTTCTACATGGATGCTACATGAAATATTTTCCCTCACACTTCCTTCTTGACCCCTTGGTTGAAAGGATGATGGAATCAGACCAAGTGAGGGAATCCAAACACCTGGATCCAAAACTTAGTATATGTGACTTCGGGTAATTGATGTTATTTCTCTGAACACATTTCTTGACCTGTACATGGGTAAAATAACAATACATAATTGGGGGGTGGGGTGGACCAGATAAAGTAACATATATAAAGTGCACAGCACAGAGCCCAGGACAAGTGATCAAGTGATTCAACCACCATTACTCTGCTCCCAATTTCATCTCCTACGCACCCAGAAAGCACAAGCTTCCTGAATATTTCCACTTCTAGATTAATTAAATGAAAAAACATCGTTCTCCATTAACTCCCATCTCCCATTTCAGAGAAAGTAGTATCTTTACTATTGAAAGGTAACCCATACACCATGGATACAACCCTCTCTTCTAACCCCAGTAACCACCCAAGCTAGTCTTGTCTTCAGTCCTATTCACATGATAATGCACAGTGAAGTGCATTATCATTTGGCATGTTTCACCTTAGCAGTTTTCCTTAACACGAATAACTGCACTTCCAACAGCCATATCAATGTCCCATGAATTTAATCAATCCATCTTCTCCTTAACTCTCCACTGAACCATTTGGCCCTGGTTCATCATCTGCTCTGGAACCTCTTCTCTCCATTGTTCACAGGTCACTGCTCTCTAATGGTCTTCCTCTGATCCTCATGACTATTCTCCCTGTCCCTCACATCAACATGCACTCCTTGCCCCAGATTCTGCCCTCGTCCCTTTATTCAAATTATGTTCCACCCTAAGTCTAAGGGACTGCATCCATTCGGGCACCACACTTTTTTTCTTTCTTTTCCTCTCCTGAATCCAGTGTCTGTCCCCAGAACAATGTTCTTAATGAGCTTCTATGATTTATGGAAAGTATACCAAAAAACTAATTTGAAACTTTTTATTTACCTTCAGAACTATTACCACTATAACTGTTATCTGTATTCTGGGAAGGGGCACCACACTTTTAAACAGGTAAATCTCTTACCTCCAGCCTAACCTGCAAGAGCTCTCTACTTGGATATCTTAAAGTACCATACATGGCCAAAATAAACTCATCTCCTCCAAAGCTGCATGGCCCCTGTCATCCCCATCTCCAAGAATGAGGTCTACCACCCACTCTGTATAGGAGACATGCATGGGAATCTAAGAGGTCTGCTCAGCTTCTCCTCTTCTCTCAACAATCTAGTGACTAGTAAGCCAGTGCTGAATTTGTCTCAAATTCCTCTCAGATTCTTCCTTCCTCTGTGCCCACTATCAACTGCTTTGGTTGAGAGCCTCACATTTCCTTTCTATAACAGTTCTACCAGTCTCTTAACAGACTCCAGATTTTTCCTAGCCCTGTCTTTCTCCACCAACACCAATAGTTCATGTCCTTAAAAACAAACAAAACAAAACCCATCCAATAAAATCATATCAATTCTCAACAAACTCTGCAGACTTCCTGGTGACTGCAAAACAACATCTTAACTCCCTGGCAAACTGTCTAGGGCCCTGTATAGTCTTGTTCAGTCTTGCTCTGCTCCTACTCCTCCACGACACAGCAGCAGTTCCAAATTTCTCATTGTTCCCCAAACACACTCTGACTTTTCATCTTTCTAGGTCCATGCCTGATATGTTTTGAAGGCCTTTCCATCTTAGTCAAGGCCTACTTAACCTTAAGAATGCTGCTTAAATGTCACCTTCTCTGTGAAGTCTTGACCTAAATTTCTCATGTGGTATTAGTCATTCTTCACCATGAGCCCCTAAGCGATGTACTCTCACCTTCCATGATCTTAGTGTAAACACATTATGTTGTACGTGCATGGACTTTCCTGTGAGAGGGTCCGTACCATTGGTATTCACCTCCACAGTCCCAAAGGCCAGCTTGGCACACACCACACAGTAGGAGCACACTGATAATGAATGAACAAATGAGCCTTAATTCCAACTTCTTCAAGTAAATGCTCTGCCAGAGCAGTGCAATCCCAAACAAGCCGTCACTATGGCAAAAGCATGGTACACAAAGCCTTCTCACAACCGAGGGTATGCCAACATTCCCCACCCAGGATGGAAAGTCCTGAATGAGTCAACTGAACCTCGAAGGCCCTGAAAACCCACTACAAACAAGTGTGGATAGTAGTAGTACAACTATCAACCAAAGGAAGATGATGGAACTATCCCCTGCTGCTTCTTGCCTGCTTTAGACTTGTATGTGGAGAAATAAAAAACCATCAAATATGCACAAAGGAACAGCATTTTTCGCTCTCTCATTTCACAATGTCATAAAAAAACAATGCTTTTATTGTTTTAATGAAATCCTAACAGCTGCTTCTAAGCAAACTGGGAGCACGCTTCAGCCCAAATGGAAAAGTGGATATGCACTGTTTCCTTAAAGATCAGTAGTTTAGCTCTATTTAACAAAAATTAAGTCATCAGAGGTTGAATCTAATTAGAAAATTTCCAACTGTCTGAATAACAATAAATGGGTCATCAATCAAACTAGAAATTCTTCCTCAAAGGGAGAAGAAAACTGTTAAAAATATGATGGAAATTAGCTTAGGTACAAAGCTTAAGAAAAACAAAAATCACTCAGTCCACCAACCAACATGAACTCCTAAAGCCCACATCATCTACATTTAGTAATCTGTATTTTGAAAAAGTTGGTCTTCCTATTCCTAAATTTCTCCCACAAAATTTGGTTTTTGTCTTTTAAAAATAATGCTTTTGATTTTCCTACCATCAGCAAACACTAGGTTTTCATATTAAGTACCAGCTCCCATAGTAATGTACTAAGTATTATGGTTGAAATGGATGGAATACAACTATCGGTTACACTGTAATTTAGTCAACTGTACTTAATCACACTTCATTTCTCCTTATGCCTGGCTTCTTTTCCTTTTTATGACCAATTCTCTTTTTGTTCTTCCGTCATTATTAAATTACATTTGTGACACACCTAGCCAACTCTTAACAAATACTTCCTCCAAACTTTCAAGTGTCAATTAAAAACAATCATAACAACAACAAAGACTTCCCCCACCTAACTCCCACATCTAGAACCCTGCAGGGGAAGTAATATCACCAACAAGTTTGATTAATTGGTTCCACAAGAAAGCTACTCCAAATATCTTAAGGAGCCAAATATCATGAGTTATTTCCTCTCAAAACCATTCAAAGAAATAACACAGAACTCTATAATTCAAAAGGCTGGTAGGAATAAATTTTCTTATTTCCCCTAGACGATATGAAAATAGGTTCAGAACTGTAAGGCATATAACTATAAATTAATAGTATTGACTTGTGAGTCAGTTTGGTTTCCACATCACCCACCATACAGTTCTCACCAAGCTCTTCTGAGAGCTTGCTAAAAAGAAAGGATACGTGCATCCTCAAAAGGGAAAGGGTGTGTTTTATGACTGGGCACAGAGCGAAGTTTTTATGTTCAGCTTCTGTAAATTTACTCAGCATAGATTTTCATGTAATTTTTCTCCCTCCTCTCTCTTCAGCATTACTCAGCATCCTACAGCACCCTACTTTAAAGTCCTTGTTACTAATGTAACTGCATCTTTCCCCTTTGTAAGTCATTTTAAATTTTTGTTGGCAGTAGGTTGGTATAAATACATATATAGTTATAATTTACATGTACACATTCAACAACACAGAACCAAATTTCTACTCTGAGAAAAGTAAACTACAAAAATGACTGAGAAATGAAAATGGAGCCATGTTAGATAATCATTCACGTAAATGAAAGATTTCTTCTTCCCACTTAAGTAACTGACTTGTCATAGCTGCTTCCAGTAAGAGAGGGCAGGATGGGAATGGGGGTGAGAGAGAAGTGTTGGGGGAGGGACTACGGGGGAGTGCAGGGAGATAGCGTAATAAGAAAATTGGCATTTTTGGTGAAACTATTCAGAAACCAGTATAAACTTGTCTAGTTTATACATCAGAGACTTGGACTTAAAAGCACAGACTTAGGCATTCCCTCCACGTCTTACTTTGGTACATAGAAACTACCGCCTTCTAGTCCAGTCAGACAAAGGCATGGTCTGTGTCTCAGCTTGTGCCCAACTCTAGCAGAGAATCTGGCACACAAAGTACTACTGCCACATGGACCTACTTGGAAAACCCAAACCCACTGGGTTCTCTCATCCTTCCATTATGTACAGACACTGCCCGCTCTCCACAGAACAGGACCCTGTGAGAACCTTGCTCTTTACACTTTATATATACTAACTCATTCAATTTTTATAACAATACCCTAGGTAAAAACCATTATTATCCTCATCTTGTGGAGGGAAAAACAAATGCCCAGGGAAGTTAAAGAATGTCACCAGGCTACACAGCTTATAAGTGGCAGAGCCAGGATATAAATTCCAACAGTCTCACTCCAGAGTCAACACTCTTAGTAATTGCTCTACATGGCCTTCTGCCTCCTATATCTAATTCTATTATATAATAGTACTTAACGTGAAAGTGTTATCATTCTTCTGCCTTCCCACAAAATTCTCACCTTAACACCTAATCAAAATGCCTAACACAGAGAAGGCATTTAATTAAGGCTACTAAATTAACATTGACTTAATTACCCTCACCTCTGTCATGGATCCTTAGACATTCCTATGGTAAACTTCAGTTATGCCTTTACATGAGTTTTGACATTAACTCAAAGAATACATGAAAATACTTAAAATTTAAGGTTACCTCAAATACTTTCAGTTCCAGATTGTATTGTAAAGTCTTAAAGAGGATATTCCACCATTAAAGGAGGTTTATTAGCCTACAATATGGTAAAATTTTGAAAAAGTGGTTGTTCCTCTATACAGGTATTGAGAAAGTCAGTACTAATCCAGATCATATACTAATGGAATTTCTCATGCACCCTAACAAAAGGAAGAATGAAAATACTACGGATGCTAACCAAACCTACAATGCAAAAATGGTGGATCAGGTAATTTCTGGAATCAGACTGGAATGCATATTTTTACTGAGAGAAAGAGAGAGAATGCCCACCTCCAAGTAGTGATGCTAACGTATCTACTTTCCTGCACTCTTCGCCTACCTTTTTTCATCCCTTCACCTCTTCCCTCTAACCTTCTAATCTTCAGAGATTGCTGACCCCAATTTTGGAAGAGCAATATTGTCCTGCTTATTGCCTGTTTCTTCATGTGGTATTTATCCTATACTTCTGTATGACAGTTTTACATGTCATCCTAAAGTTACCCGAAGGCAAAGTCTTCTACCCTGTAATAACTCCGCACTCTAAAACATGCCTATTAGTAAAGATAAAACACTGGCTAAATCTAACAGAGGGCATACTGGCCAGGGAAAAAGCCTGCTAAACGTGTAATGTTCAAAACACTTCCATTAATCAAAAATAAAGAAGCCTAGACTAATATATATGTGATGGCACTATTAAGTTTCCTATGGCTTCCTGCCAACATGAAGTAGACACAGTCCTATTACAATGCAGGCAAGAGAATAGGAGACACAGAACAATGTACTGAACAAAAGAAAAAGCCCAGTGGTTTAAATCACCTACCATATGAAGTGAAAGTAACACTTGGGAAATTTCTAGTTTTATGGAAATAAGAGAATTCAATTCAGGGAAAGTTTGTCAGCTGCCAAAGAAAACAGAATAACCTTTTGCGTACAAAGAGACTGATTAAAATTCATGTTCTTTCCTGCATTCAACTTTTTCTACATGAGCTGAATGCAGAAGAAAGTAAATGAATTACATTAAGATTCACAGTAACTATGAAAAATAAACAAATTCAGAGTTAGATAATATTTTCCTTGACTATTCCAATTCAAATTCAACTTCAAATAAAGAAAAGAAATCCCTATCAGAATCTCCTTATCTGCTAGAGATTAACCTCAAAGTTCTTATCTTCTTTTACTTCTACTTATGGAAATTTCCTACCCAACCGGCTCTGGAAGTAAGAACCACTCCAAAGAAAAAGTGAAAAACATATGGTTTCCTATAGGACCCTCTGAAGAGGAATTACCCACTACTTAAGACAAAGAAACCTACATCCCATCAGTAGGACGCAGCAACTCTGTTTCACTTGTGACAGTGATGGAGCTTTAAAGATTCAAATCATCTTAACAAATCCTGGATGCTTTCTACAAGCCAGTCATTGTACTTCTCCTCAAAATGAAGAGCAGAACCTACCAGTCCATTCCTGTTCAGCCTGTTTTGTCTCCCACATGTAGAGCAAAGGGCCTGTCAGGATTCATTGCCATCAAAGGGTCAGCTACCTACCTAATCAAAAAAACACAGATCCCTAATCTTGCCCTGACATACATGCTTGTCTCTAAATGGCCACAAACTTGCCCTGCAGAACTGGGGTCCATGTGACATTACAAAACAAATCCTATCAGAGATATACTATAGTTACTGGTGTAATTATCACCAGAAAAGAAATCCTGAAACAGAATGCTGATGTGTTGTCTGGAACTACCTACCATTCCAATTTCTTTGGTTTATAAGTAGAAAAAAAAAACAGTACCACTAAAACACATTTCACTAATATAACTCATATAGTGCCAAATAAAGATTCTCTACTTATATCACTTTATGTCTGTGTGGTTTTACATATTTTTACAATGGTAGTACAAAAATCCAAAATAAAAGAGAAACCCTTCTTTTGGGGGAGGGGTAGGCCTGGGGGTTGGGGGAGGAGCGGGGGACCGGAGGGGGGCAGGCAATAATCTACTTAAATGGTGGAGATTTTTTCCAAATACCTTCTCAGGCCACCACTGCAAATCTTCTCCTAGAGATACTGGACTTTGAACAGGTGTATTCTTCTTATCCAAGTTTGGCTCTCCTTCCTTGCTGGTGGAGCCCCTTTCATTATCAAATGAGGCTCCATCAAGCCACCTTCGTTCACGTAAACGTAAAACGGATTCACGTTCACGTAACAGCTCAGAGTCTCTCTCTAAGGGAAGAAGGAGAACTGGTATGCAATTGGGTCACACCAGTGGGATAAAAGTAAGCCACTCTCTAGTAAAGACCCTTCAGGATGCAACTAATAGCAGTTTATCTACTCACACAAACTTAATGTAAATGTATTTCAAATAAGCCTGACATGCAACATTCAAAATATTAATTCTTCCAAGTGAATGTATGGAAATTATAAACTAGTATTTGAAACAACTATATAGAGGCAGACTTCTGAATTCCAACTACATGTTTTTAGAACAGAATTACTTTATCTTAAACTGGAATTTTGATTTTTTTAAATGGAGCTTAAAATTTTTGGCTTTCATTATAAATACTTTCATAGTTTTTTTTATTTATCTATTAGAAAAAGGGCATAAATTAGAATTTCAACATGTTAGATACAAAAACCAAAAAGGAGTATTTGTTAAACCATCTTCAGTTACTTAAAAAAAAAAACAAAAACAAAAAAAAAAAACAACCACCAAAAAAAAAAACAAAACAAAAAAAAACAAAAGACAAAACCCTGCATGCACAGGAAAAGAACTTGAAATGGTTAAAATACTAATCCATTAACATTAACTATAAAACTTTTCATAATCCAAGCCCTTGTTTAGTGTAATTTTATAGGCTGGATTTATATGAATATATCTTATTTAAAATTTTTTGAGAAACTAGATTGCATCTTTTAATATAAGCAGTATTTTACAATTCATGATGAGACTCTTTATAGAAAGATTTCTCTCTTACAAAAATGTTTCCCCTGCAGTTGGCTACAAATCTCCCTAAAGCCAGTTTTTTTTTTCCATTTGCTCATACATTATTTTAAAAAGATAATCAAGGGAGCTCCCTGGTGGTGTAGTGGCTAGGCTTTGGTGCTATCAACGCTGTGGCCTGGGTTTGATTTCCAGTCAGGGAACTACCCACACAAAAAATAAATAGATAGATAGATAGATCATCAAAATAAACTTTCCAAGATTTGGATAAGAAAAATTTTAAAAAAAATTAAGTTGAACCACATGAAATTGCCATTAATGCAGGTCAAAAAGAGTCAGTACCAGCAATTTTATAGAGTTCAAAGTAAAGTAATGCCTATATAAGAATGACCTAAGAAAAAGCAAGAAAAATTTATAAGGAGTTATTTGTGTTAGATACTGAATACTTGAAAATGGAATACTTGATGTATTTAAGGCAGTAAAGTATGCATTTACTAAAAATTTTTAAAGCTATTACATATTAGGTTCAGTATGTTAAATGATGGCATATTTTCCAGTTTACTAATGGTCAATAAATAATACAGCTTATTCTAATCTGTTAGTTGAACCAGTTTTACATTCTGGTAAGTAAAAACACTGACTTAAAATTAAAATGTAAGCTAAATCTATACTAACACATACAGAAAAAACATATTTGTATGATTTCAAAATCTTTCTAACCCTACTGTGTACAATATCTTTTAAGAATTTCCAACTTTTAAATTCTTAGTATTTTAATAAGCTACACATTTTTATATACTTATTATTAGCCAATCCCATTCTAAGTTTTTTCATATTTCACTGTTCCATTTAACCAGGATTTAAAATTAACAGAATTACTTTATTTTAATCAAATAAACTAAAGAGACTTGTTTTCTGAATGCTGCATGTCACTGTAAAGTAGAATTCTGCTTTTAGTTCAGAATCCGTTATTTCTAAATAAAAATATAGTTAGTAAGTCATAACCCTTGGTAAGCATTCCACAATGTAGATTAAGGTAATCTCTAAAGTATTGTGGCTCTTCAAAATAATGCCAAAGCATCCAAAAACACTAACGATTTCATCTACCATAACATCACAAATTCAAATACACTGAATTTTACCACTGTCTCTCTACAGAGCCAGCCAATGATGACAAAAAATAAAAGCAAAATTACCTCGAGATGAGCCTAGCCTGGAAAGTGAAGAACGACGAAATGAAGGGTAACCAAAGTAACTAATGTCTTCAGAAAACATGGCGTCTGCATCGATAATGACACTTGGGTGGGCAGAATGAATGTCAGCATCAAGGAGAGACATAAGATCCTCTATAAACAGAAACAAATATAAATAAATCAGGTAAAGAAAAAAAGTCTGCAAACCAGTGAAGGATCTCTGAAAACTAAAACAGATTAAAATCAGGGACTGACTGACATAGCCTGAGAAAAGAAACAATAACTACTTAGGAAATAAAGTTAATGTTCTTAAAAGATTTTAAGAACATCATATGCATGACTTCTTGGGCTACCTATGAAATAATCACAAGAAAATAAGATCTCTACTTAAAATACTTGTGACATAATAGAGATAATATAGTCAAAATTCATATGCAGTTCAGTTATTACATATTCAATAACAGGGCATTAAAAAACTGTATTGCAGAATCATCTGTCAGCCAGTGACAAAGCCATGCAGACATCCACGTCTTTACTGGGACCAAACACAAGTGCGCGCACTAAGCAAAAACATTTCCCCATTTTCCCTTAAAAGGAATTTCACAATTAAATCAAACACTATAATGAGAAGTATCTACCACCTTAGAAAGCAGAGTCAGAAAATCTACTGTCCTTTAACATTCCATTCTCCAGTCAAAGAAAAAAAATCTCTTAACTCCAGAGAAGAGAAAACCATAGTGGATATCCACCAACCTCCAGGCAAGTAAGATTCACTGGCTGTGTCATCCCCATCGTCTCCATCTTCATCATCCCGGCTAAGCAAATTATTTACAGCAAGGTTTACATCAAGGTTTGTTCGCTGAAGTTCCCGAATAATGACACTTCTAGATTTGCCTTGTAAAACGACTTGGGCCTGAAATAAAAATAAAAAAAATAAAAAAATAAAAAAAAAAAAAAGAATGTGATGCCAAGTCTCTTTTGATTCTTTATCAAAATCTGCTTTCTAGGATCAGTATAGAAAAGCAGTGTTCCACAATTCATGATACGAATCATGACTACAGTCCACTATATGCCGTTAAACCTCACCTTGTCCTGTTTTATGCTAAGTGTTCTATGTGATCCATACCTGTGAAATCAGCTCCTCTGGAATGACAGATGCTGGAATAACCGGCTGGGGCTGACTACCCAAAAGCCCAGAGCCTCGATCCCGCCCTGTCCGAATCACTCGAGTCTGCCGGCGAGAATCTCGAGCTCCAGCTGACGACCTGCCAGAGGATCCTCCTCCACTTCCACCTACTCCAGAACTCCAGCGACTTCTAAATATTGGAAAATTTATAGAATTAGAATTTTATATAATTCTGAGGAGAGCACTTTGGGTCTCATTTTCATTTTCTAAAGCAAAGATAAAGCTATTTGTCTAACTGATAATATAAGTAATATAAAGTAGTTTTTTGATAGAATAAGGTAAAAGAACTTAAAAAATAACACTTCCAATTTTTTAAAATGCTTATGCATAAATTCATTTTTAAGAAGATAAAGTATCACTTTTGCATCTTTTAAAATAATTTCTGAAATTCACAAGTATTTCTAATCACAGCTCTAAAATGAGTTATAAAATACATCTCACCTTTGCTTGAAAGACCCACAGATATAATTAAAATATTCCATTATACAAAAAGTAAAATTCAGAGTTTAGGATGCAAAGTACTTTGCGTGGAATAAAACGTTCATTTGAAAAGATAAGAGTTCATTAATACTTAGCACTATGAACCACCATGACCAAGGGGAAGCTACTATCTAAAACATTCATTAATTTTTTTCTTAAGTATGAGAAAACAGGTATCTGTATCTTCACTTACTGCCCCAAACATGAGAATTGAGAATATTCAAACTAAGTAAGCTACATAATAGAACAATTGTTTTTGTTCTAATAGAACAATCATTCAGATCCCAGGAAAATGGTCACACAAATAACATTAGCCTTTTAAATTATGACAGTGCTAGTTCTCTTTAAAATGAATCTAATACATAGAGATAATTCAATCTAGAAAGAGGTACTTTATTCTCACCTCCTCTATTCACCTAAGGCTGGAAAATTTTATTTTCCAAGCCTTTTTTTTCCCCTTAAAAATGTTTTAATACAGTAAGCAGTAACAATTTTTAAATCAATAAACAACAAACTTCTTGGTCTCACTTTTTACTTAATTGGAAAGCCCAATCTCTGTTGAAACAAACACACACATTTTAAACGCTTTCCTCAGTAAATTAAAAAATAAAAAACACGCCAGAAAACATGGTGTCATCCTTTCTGAAGGCTTTCTACACCTGTTATTGCACTCTATCAATTCATGTTTATTAATGTCTTTATCTACTGCTTAAGAATTGTACAATTTTATAATTTTAGAGAAAAACAATATTGTGCATTCTTAGGGCTGAAGTATGAAACATCACTTAATTTTAGCTATACAACACATTTTATATATGTAGTGGTAAAAAATTATTCAAAGACCAAAAGAAAAGCAAAAGGGTATTAAAAGTGCATTACACTAACAAAAAGGAAATTAAGAAAACAATTCCATTTATAGTCACATCAGTAAGAATAAATACTTAGGAATATCACCAAGGAGGTGAAAGACTTGTACAATGAAAACTACCAAACACAGCTGAAAGTTAAAGGAGACACAAAGAAATGGAAACACATCCTATGTTAGTGACTGGAAGACTTAATACTGTTAAGATGTCCATACTACTCATCAAAGCAATCTTCAGATGCATCACAATCCCTGTCAAAACTCCAATGTTATTTTTTTAAAAAACAGAAAAATTAATTCTAAAATTCATATGGAATCTCAAGACACTCAGAATAGCCAATGCAATTTTGAAAAAGATTAAAAAAAAAGAAAACTGGAGGACTCACACTTCATGAGTTCAAAATATTATAAAGTTACCATAATTAAAACAGCATGGTACTGGCATAAAGACAAACAGACCAATGAAATGGAATAGAGACCCCAGATATAAACCCTAGTGATCTTCGACAGGGTGCCAAAACCACTCAACGGAGAAAGGATAGTGTCTTTAACAAAGAATGCTGGGAAAATTGGATATCCACATGCAAAAAGAATGAAATTGGACCCATATACCATATATAAAAATTCAAAATGAATTAAAGGCGTAAGTATACGACCTAAAACTATAAAATTTCCAGAAAAAAACAGCAAAAAAGCTTCATGATAGAAGACTTGGCAGTGATCTCATGGATCTGACACCAAAAGCACGCGCAATAAAAACAAAAACAGACAAATACAACTACATCAAACCTAAAAACTTTTGTGCCCAAAATCTAAAGTCATGTTATCAAAGAAATCAACATTCTAGAAGGCAGACACATTTTCTTTTCAAGTTATATGCATAGCGACAATTATGCAACAGCAAATAATACAGGATCAATAAAACCTAAACAGGTATTCGAATACAGTATTACCATATTTTACCAGGTATGTGTTCCCATGTATAATGCACACTCAAGTTTCTGGCCCGAACTTTCAGGGGAAAAAAACCTTTCAATTTTTTAATTCAAATTTTTATTTGTTTCTATTTAGGTACTTGTTTTTTGTATCAAAGGAAATTTAGCATTTATTTTTTAAAGTATTATGGTTCAAGAAATTTCATGTAACACCTTTAACCCATAAGCATAAATAAGAGAATCAAAAACATTCATACAAATACAGAATTAGTACTACCCGTGTAAAATGCGCATCCTTATTTTTCCCTCACAAACACGGGCAAAAAAGTGTACATTTTAACACAGCAAAATTTGGTAAATCAGCATTTCTACTTCACAGTATCCTGTAGGTTATAAAAACTAAGTCAGATAGAACTACTCTTGGAATTTTTAAACATTCAAAAGCTAAATATATTATTTCATCTTAAAAATGGGAGAACCACACTAAAGAGTCTTTAAAAGATATAATTAGGGTGACTGTATGTCCTGGTTTGCCTGAGACAGTTCTGGTTTATGCCTACTATCTGAGCCTAATTACTCATTTCACAACAAAATGTGCCACTTTGGTCAATAAATTATTTGGCCAACGTAGATACAATAGACTCTCCATTAACCAGAACTCAAGCAACCAGCAGTGTCAAGCAACTGGCAAAAAGAAACAATACTACATTTATCCATCATGGGTGCCAGTTAACTTAAAGTCTACTGTATAAGGGATGACATACTTTCACCAAGGAATGCTTACCTTTTCTCCCCCAAGCAAATAATTCTAGAAACCTAATCAGAACATATCTCCATAGGGGTAGAGAAATTGCACAAGTGAAGTCAAGACTACTACAGGGAAGAGTAAGTAGAAAATATCAGCCTGTCTAAAACATTCTCAAAAGCCTATCTAAAACATTCAAATTCACTGCTGGAATACTCCTCAAAACACAAACAGCTGCCAATTTGGAATCTCCAGCGCAAACCCTCAGTTGAAGTTAGGTGAAAGACAAATGCCAACATATCTCTGGCTTGCCCATTAATCTGTTACTGTAGAAGATACTATGTTTTCCCATTTATACCCACTGTGCAGGACATATTCTATCAGGACCCAAACAACCTACCAGCCTCCCTACTACATTTCCTCCTGAACACTCCTCTAACCAGCTTGCTTTCCAGAGAATGAATAATATGTTAAAATAAAATTTTAATATAAAAGTTAAAAAATACTAGGAACACCAGTTTCTACTATCTTGTACTTTGCCTATCAAATTAATCCTACAATTCTTCTGTTCCCCTTATATAGTACGCAAGGTAACAGAATACCGTAGACTCTCAGTTAACCAGCACCCAAGGGGATTGCTAGATGCCAAACAAATGCAAGTAGACTCTCCATTAACCGAAGTCAAGCAACTGGCAAAATCTCAAGCAATTTAATGGAACAAATTTGTTATGAAAGAACGTATTTTTGACATTATAAAATTTCTTGATTAAATAATAAATTGATCACAATTTCACCATAAACAAAGAAGACTTCTCCTAGAGATCAAGAGAAACAATCAGCCTTTAAGTGCTTACACTTTGTGGACATCTACAAGACAAAATAGAGGTAAACAATGACCAGCAAATGACTCATCAGTGGTCACTGTGACATTTTTCAATATTGCAATAATGAACCCAGTGCAAAAGAAAGTTCACATAGAGTTTGTTCTAGACACTGTGTGTGAGAGCAAGAGAATGTGAGAGCGTGAGAGAGAGAGAGAGAGAGAGAGAGAGAGAGAGAGGCACAGAGAGAGAGAGAGAGAGCAAGAGACAGAAAGAAAGAGTGAAGAAGGGAAGGAAACGTGGATATGAAAAGAAGTATGAGCAAAGATGGTTAAGAGGGACTCAAAAATTATTAATTCTTTCTGCATTCCAAAGTCTTAAAATAAGCCCTAATCTTCTTTGGAGGTCTAGAGAGATTTTAGTCAAGCTCAAATGTACTACACTTTATTATATTTGCTGCATATTTTATTAGCTAAGTCATTAAACTCCCCTGCTCTATTTGAGTCATTCTGTCATACAGACTATCCAAGTTTTATTTGTAAAGAGAATTTTAATCTAGGACAATGTGAGCAACATAACAAATAACAGTAATGGATTTATAAACTACAAAATAAAACAAACATTCATGAGACCATAATGATATAAATAACCAAGTAGAAACAGCATAGAATCGAAGAAAAAAGAAAGCAATGGGCAAGGAGGGAAAGTTCTTCCTTGTAGTCAAATTTCTATTAGTAAGTGTAAATGGAATAGAGAATTTTTTTAAATCACTATTTGTCCAACACCACAGAAATAATTGATGAAGGCAAAAAATCACCAGAGGATGTTAAAACCAAGCATAAAAATATTTACATAGTCACAAAAGATCACAAAATATGAGGGATATCTGGAAACAACTCAGCCATAAATGCCTCTATTTTTTATATACATGGCTGGATAATTTCTGGACAGACCTCATAAACACTAATTACAAAGAGGAAAACTATAACTTTATACTTGAGAAACCTAGCAAACACCACCTTAACTAAGGTATCAGGGTAAATAACCTCATCACCAACAATGAGACACATCATTATCATGTGCCCCCGGACAGAATGCACTAAGAATAGCACATCATCACTTTATGGCATTCTTGCCAAAAATGCATCACCTGAAATCCTAATAAAATTCCCAGCAAGTAATTTTGTGGATATCTACAATCGATCTGATTCTAAAGTTTACAGGGAGAGAAAAAAGACCCAGAAGGGCCAACACAACCTAGAGTGAACCCTAATGAAAGCTGTGAACTCTGGGCAATAATGAAATATCCACACAGGTTCCTCAATTAGAGCAAATGGACCATTCTAGTGGGGGATACTGTAAAGAGACTATACATGGGTGGGGACAGCAAGAATATGGGAAATTTCTGTACCTTTCTCTTATTTTTGTTGTAAACCTGAAAATGGGTCTAAAAAAAATGCACCACCTGAATAATCATAGGGAAATAACAGACAAATTTTAACTATCTACAAAATAACCAGCCATTTTTCAAACTCATCAGGGTCCAGAATGATAAAGAAAGATTAAGAAACCAGTCCACACTGAAGGTAACTACAGAAGAATAACCAAAGTGGGATCCTGGATTGAAACCTGGACCAAAGAAAGGATATTAGTGGGACAATTGGTGAAATTTGGATCATCGCTGTAGATTTAAGCACTGAAAAGTATTAATTCCCTGGTTTTAATCATTGAACTATGGTTATGTAAAATGTTAACATTTGGAGAAGCTCAGTGAATGTCTTTGCAATTTTTTAAAAGTCAATTTCAAAGCGAAAAGTTAAATTTAAAAATAAATAAAGAGTACAGGATTAGGAACAAATGCCACTAGGAAAAAAGATAAACTAAACTAGGGATCAGCAAACTTCTGTAAAGAGCAGAATAGTAAACAGTTTATTAGGCTTTGTAGGCTAAGCAGTCTTTGTGGTGACTACTTACTTCTGCTATCTTAGTACAAAAGCAGCCACAGATAGTAAGTAAAATATCAAGCATGGTTGTGTTTCAATAAAAACAGGAGAGCTCAGGTTTATTTTAGCCTATAGGCTGTAGTTTGCCAACATTTCAACTAAACAAAGAAAATTTTATCTTTAAAGAAGGTATAGTTTGACATAATATGATAAATAAAAATTACTTTCTTAAATAAATTAATCAACCATTTTCTGGGCTTATCAAACAAAATGGAAACTTCATTTGTTATTACATATTATTTTCAGAATTCTTTATCAGTTGCGTGCTTAAGATACACAACATTTTAATAAAGATCAGAGTTATGTTTCCTATTAATACTTTTAGCACAGAATAAGCTGAAGATGCACTCTACTAAATGGCCTTCCTCTGAACTCAAAATAAACTCAGTTCAGCATAAAAACAAAAAAGTAAAGAAAGTAAGCATTTAAAAATCTCACTTTTAAATCTAACTTCACCTAGAAAATTCACTGTTAAAATTTAAAACAAAAATGTTTAAAACTTTCCCCTTCCCCTTATATTTTGAAACAATTTAAATTGCTTCTAGTTATATTTCTCTGACCAGCCTTTGAGCACATATGCTGACTGGACTGATTTGGCATTATCAAATCATTAACTGAGTAACTTCAGAAAATCTGGCTATTTAAGAATTCAATATATAAAATGAGTAAAGTCATCTGGCTTAGAATTTATAAATGGTATCTTTAGTTTGACAGCATATCAACTTTAGAAAAAAACAGAAGATTTGAGTATCTAGTTTAAGTTATACATTTTATAAATAATTTAAAAAGAAAAAATAAAGTGCAAATTTCCAGTTATAAAATAAATAAATAAGCCATGGAAATGTAAGGTACAGCATGCTGACTATAGTTAATACTGCACTGCATATTTGAAAGTTGCTAAGAGTAGATCTGAAAGGTTCTTACCCCAAGTAAATCTTTGTAACTATCGATGCTGACAGGCTATGATCAGTTCCCAATACATACAGGCATACCTCGCGTCCTTGCACTTCGCGTTACCATGCCTCAGAGACCTCGTCTCTTTAGAAACTGAAGGTTTGTGGCAATCCTGTCAAGCAAGTCTACCGGCATCATTTTTCCAATAGCATATGCTCATGGCATGTCTCTCACATTTGGTGATTCCTGCAATATTTCTAACTTTTTCATTATGACACCTGTCGTAGTGATCTGTGACCTTTGATACTACTGCTGCAATTGTTTTGGGGGCAACACGGACCATACCCACATAAAGACAGTGAACTTAGTAGCAAAATGTTTATGTTCTGATTGCTCCAACCAGCCATTCTCCGACTCCTTGGGCCTCCCTATCCCCTGAGACACAATACTGAATTCAGGCTAATGAATAACCCTACAATGGCCTCTAAGTATTCAAGTGAATAAAAAAGTTGCACATCTTTCACTTTAAATCAAAAGCTGGAAATGATTAAAGCTCAGTTGGGGAAGGCATCTAGAAAGTTGAGACAGGCAGAAAGCTAGGCCTCTTGCACCAAACAATTAGCCAAATTCTGAATGCAAAGTAAAGTTCTTGGAGGAAATTAGAAGTGCTACTACAGTGAACACACAAATGATCAGAAAACAAAACAGTCTTATTGCTGTTATGGAGAAAGTTCTAGTGATCTGGACAGAAGAGCAAACCAGCCACAACATCCTTTAAGCCAAAGCCTAATCAAGAACAAGGCTCTAAATTTCTTCAATTCTGTGAAGGCTGACGGAGATGAGGAAGCCGCAGAAGAGAAATTTGAAGATAGCAGAGATTGAGCCATGAGGTTTAAGGAAAGAAGTCCTCTCCATAACATAAAAGTGCAAGGTGAAGTGCTGATGCAGAGGCTAAGATAATCAATGAAGGTTTTCAATGTAGACAAAACACGCTTCCTTTTATTGAAAGAAGATACCATCTAAGACTCTGATAGCTAGAAAGAAGTCAACACCTGACTTCAAAGACTAGTGAGACTCTCTTGTTAGGAGCTAAGACAGCTGGTGACTTAAAGTTGAAGCCAGTGCTCATTTACCAACCCAAAAAGCTAGGGCCATGAAGAATTAGACAAAATCTACTTTACTTGGGTTCTACAAATGGAACAATAAAACCTGAATAATAGCACATTTCTTTTCAAACATGGTTTACTAAATATTTTAAGCCTACTGATGAGACCTACCACTGAGAAAATAAGATTACTTTCAACATATTACTGCTTAACAATGCACCTAGTCACCCAAGAGCTCTGCTACAGATGTACTACGAGATTCCTATTGTTTGCTTGCTTACTAACACAACATCCATTCTGCAACCAGTGGATCAACAAATAATTTTGACTTTCAAATCTTATTATTCAAGAAATTCAATTCATAAGGCAGTAACTGTCAGAGACAGTGATTCTTCTGATAATAAGGGCAAAGTAAATTGAAAACCTTCTGGAAAAAATTCACCACCCTAGATGCCATTAAGAACAACTGCAATTCATGGGAAGAGGTCAAAATATCAATATTGATAGGAGTTTGGAAGAAGCTGATTCCAACCCTCACGGATGACATTGAACTCAAGACTTCAGCAGGGGAAGTAAATGCTGATGGTGGTGGAAACAGCAAATGAACTAGAATTACAAGTAGAGCCTGAAGAGGCTGTGAAGATTACTGAAATGACAACAAAGGATTGAGAATTTTACATAAATTTTGTTGATAAAGCAATAGCAGGAGTTGAGAGGGTTGAAGAAAGTTCTACTATGAATAAAATGCTATCAAACAGCATCACATGCTACAAAGAAAACACTGGTAAAAGGAAGAGTCAATCAATGTGTCAAACTTCATTGTTGTCTTACTATGCATTCTTCAGCAGCCACCACCCTAATCAGTCAGCAGCCATCAACAAGGAGGCAACACCCTCCACCAGCAAAGATTATGACTCACTGAGGACTCAGATGATGGTTTGCATTTTTTAGCAAAAAAGTATTTTTAATTAAGGTGCATACTTTTTTAGACATAATGCTATTATACATTTAACAAACCACAATATAGGGTAAACATAACTTTTACATGCACTAGAAAACCTAAACATTCATGTGACTCGCTTTTTTGCGATGGTCTGGAACTGAACCCTCAATATCTCTGAGGTATCCTGCACAACTATTAAATCATTATGTGATATACCTATAGTTATATGTCAACTATATCTCAATTTTTAAAAAAAGCAAAAATATTGTTAACTTTTATTAAAGGCTATTTAGTCACATCAATTTCAAACCTCATTAAATTAATTCAGAAAGAACTCTCAGATTTGGATCCCAAAAAGCAATGTTCGATTTTTTTTTTACCCAAGAATGAATGAGTCACAAAACCAAAGATGGTATAAAGATGGTATCACTGAAATTTTTAAAAGACATAAATGACATGCTAAATGACACTATCAACTCATGTGAACACTATACATTTTTAAAAGGTCAAGAACCTGGGTTAACTGTAATTAGCCCGTGTAGATTATTTTTATCATGGAGGCTAATCATGAGCAATGTTGAGCTCCTACCCATAGTTGGGGAGTATTTCCCATTCCATCACTAGATAATATTGAAGACAGCACTCAAAGTGAGAACACTCACAGCACAATAACAAAGACCAATGGATGTCATTATCTGGCCACAACTTACCCCAGGGTGTTGCCTGCCAGTCTGCCCAGAGTCTCAGAACCTGAGAGAAACCAGGGGGAGTCGCTTGTCCTACCAGGCCTCGACGTCCTCCCTGCCCCCGAGTTGCTGTTCAACTTTGACCTGGGAAAAAACAAGAGGTACAACAATACAGAACAGTCCCAAATCACCTAGCAACAAACCTGAATTTCCAAGCTTCATTGGGACTTCCTACAGTAAAATACCAGCCTAAGTATTCTCTGATTAATCCTACTAAAATGTGTATTTCACAAAGAGCAAACCTAATAACTTGTAGCTCGTAACAATCTGGGATTCTTTCCTGGTTGAAACTATTTTCAAGATTTAACTACAAATGAATTGTTCTTTAGATTTTTTAAAGTAATCATGTTTTCCTTAGCAGTCAATTGAAACTCAAACACTAGGAACATTTTTTTTATATGCCATTATTTATAAAAACCAAACTTTTAAAAACCCTGTCATTTTTTTCAAATTGACTTTCTTGATTTGAAAATACTAAATAGGGAAAAAAATGTGATCTAACAAATTTCAATCAAAAAGCAAATCTGACTTAGAACCTACCAAATACCTATCATTCTTCTGGTAACCTATTTCTGTTAAGAGATCAACTCCTCTGCTACTTTTAATGCTAATATTTTTTGCTATACATCACTGCTTGCATAAAAATTAAAATTGAACTTCAAAGTAATCAATTCACTCTATTGTAAGTGGTCTCATATTCTGCAATATCTTCGTTTTAACTTGAGGGTTGCCAAAAATCAAAACACAGGTTTAAAATAATACCTTTTAATACATAAATATTAAATAGAAAGGATATAATGTCTTACCCATCATTGTTATCAGGTTTACCCAATTCCAATCTATCCGGCTGTACTGAAAAACTGATCCTGCATACTCTACCATCCTAAAAGCACAGAAAAGAGAAGAAATGTCCAAAGTAAAAATCTGCATTAAAATCTGAATTTATTCAACAAACAGATCATGTACTTATCACTGTCAATTCAGAAGACAACAAGTAAGCTCGCTTCCAAAGGTGCTCACAACCGAGTTGGGGAAATAGTTTTTACATACATTATCAAGAAACTAGTAAAAATAATTTAAAATATCTCAATCTAAAAGAATGCAGAGTAAAAAAATCACTGGCTAGCAGCAACTTCTCCAATTAGTTCCAAGCTCTAGTAAATCATCTAAGCTTTCTCTGGGCCAGAGAATTTACACAAAAGGAAAATGGAACTGGGCGATCTCTGAAATAACTCTTGTAAGAAACGCTGTTTTCTACGGTTAAAAAGAAAGAAACATGATGATGCACAGTTATAGTTTAACTGTTTATATTCACTTTTCTATCTTACAGTAAACAATTTACCTCAAGAAGAAAGGCAGCATGGTTTGGTCCCACCACACACTGTTTAATAGTAGCCTGTTCCAATACATTCAAAGGGGGATGGCTGGAAAATAAAGAAAAAGTATGTAAGTAAAATTACATTTTAACTGATAAATATAAAACGTAGTGTTGTTTTCTTTTTTTTTTTTTTTAAATACAACTAGAAAAAAAGCTGGCAAAACTTATTTTAAAAAACAAATATTTATGTACTTTAAAGTAATAATTGAAAAATAATCATTATGATAGCCTCATAGTCATTATAGCTCCTTCGTATGCCAGAATTTTATAAAACTGGTAGGAAAATAAACTATAATTCAAATGAACCCAACTCATAAAAAGTTGATAGTTTTAAGAGATTAAAATATTCGTAATAGCTGCTGCCTTAAATATGAGTTTTTTCCTAATAAAAGAAAATCATTCTTTTCAGGAAATTTAAAATACCTTACAACTTCTTACCTGTTTAAATTATATTTGTTCAGCTTCTCTGAAACTTCCCGTAACCTTTAAAAACAAAACAAAACAAAACATGACTAAACCACAAGTACAGATCCTTTGTAAACAAAACAGTTCTGATAGGTACTTGTACTATAGATGATTTCTAACATTAGTACACAAAAATTTGCTATGGCAAGAACATTTTTTATTTGTCTTTAATTTCTATCCCCCCAAAAATCACAAGCTAACTCTGCAATTCCCTTCCCTCACCACCCCATTAGCAATGTCAATAATAATATTATTAATCCTATTTTATAGATGAGGAAATGAGGCTTCTAGAGTTGATATAACTGAAAGCAGTAGAGCTGGTACTTGAATCAATGCCCGATGGAAAGCGAATTTTTAAATACTGTGCTGCTATAATATATGTCAAAAGAGACTCTTGAATGTACATGTATATCATGAAATATTTGGTAAGCACAAATCCATTAAGAATTTAATATAATGGGGCAGAAAAAGCCCAAAAGCCTTAAGGCATAGTCTCATGGTCTCAAAACTGTACAAGTTAAAACTCAATGTCTGTATCTATAAAACTCAATGTCCATATCTCCCACTTTTAAAAGAGTACAGAATATTCTTTGAAAAATCTCAAAGAACTGCATTAAAAAAATATTAACTCATCTATCATGATTTTGCTGTTTCTCTCAAGGAAAGATTCTTGAATATAAAATATTAATACCCATTTAAACACTTGTCAACCTAAGAAAGTCGTATGTAAAGATATAATCAAATGCAGAGATTTTAAGAATTTGATTCTATGAAGTTATGAAAACAATGCCTCGTCTTTCCAAACATTTTCGGAAATAATTCTCTTTTAAAAATAAACCAAAAATTTTAGAAAGCAATGAAAAAATTTTAAAACAATAAACCAATAGGAAATTCCATGACTTTTACTCTCTGAAAAGTGACAAAAATACATGAAACCAAATTTCAATCATTTGTACTAACAGATGAAAAGTAGAATCTATACTCAAAAAGAAATCACACCTTAAAGCCCGATAAGGGTTAAAGAACTGCCGCAAATCCTATCTATGGACAAATAATCTAATTATTTTAGTAAGAGCTTCTAGTAGGAGTCAGTTGTCCCTCAACTTTACTTTATCCTGGTAGTTCTATCTGTTCAATGCTGAGGAGCATCTTTCAAACACTGAAATGCATACAGGAACAGTCCAATTATATATCCCTAAACAAGAGTAACTTTCAAATGATACCATAATCTCGCTCTCAGAAAGTAAATACTCATTGGTGACTTTATTCTCACTTGCAAAGAACAGCATCTGATCATATGTGACTTGGTTCCCAATTAAACACATTTTCCTTTCTGTGCTTTAATGTAATATCTATTTTCATTAACAAACATGTTTTCATAGGTCCTAGAACATCAAGCTTTTTCACTAAACTCCAGTTTGTCATTTAGAAGGTACATTTTGGTGTTCCAAGACAAGAGAAAACATGGTAAGAGTTATGCACTGTGCAACTCTTGGAGCTCTGAGAGAAGGCTGACTGACAAATGGGAAGAAAGCAAACTGAAAGGCTCCATCTGGGCAAGAACCTTTAGAAGACCCAGAGCAGAGAGGCAGGAGCTTCCACGCTCCACGTCCCACCATTTACTATAATTTACAAAACTTTTCACCCAACTAGAGCCAGAATATAAGAAATGGCTCAGGAAGGTTTTAGTTCTCAAAGACCATAGTACTGACACTTCTAGAGGGTACTTTATTCACTGGCTTACAATTGAACCCATACATTTCCATTCCTTTTTTATTAGGTCACTATTGTCTCTAGAGTTTTCACGAAGTATATAGAGGGAGACAGGGAAGGGGGGGCGGGTAAGACAGGCCAGAGCCTTTTCAAAGCTGGTCACTGAGATTAAAGATTAAATGCTCCTTTCATGATTCCAAATATCATTCCAGGCAGATAATATTTATAAAACTAAAATAGGCTTTGGAGATATCGAAATGCTGGAAAACATTTAGTAACTCAAGAACTCGGCAAGTTTCAGGATACTAAGGGGATAAAGGAAGTAATTACTGCCATCAATTAAATTTTCTAATCTTTAAAATCATGGTGGACTCCTAACCACATGTGAAATGTACACCCATTTGTGATAGCAAGTAATCTGGGGATTACGCCCAGCTCATCTACTACTATTAATAACTGGACTCAATTAAACCCATTGGGTCTCAAGTTCTCACCTGTGTGAGAAAGATGACTAGACATCTCTGGCTCTGTTCAGTTCTGAAATTGCTATGAATGTATGAAAAGCAAATGTCTCAGAGGAAAATAGATCTGCAATATTTTTATGGAAATAGCACTTCATAATTGTCATATTCAATTTCATCTTACCTATCCGGAAGTTCGTACACAAACTGAATTTTATATGGACACTTAGAATGTTTCCCAAATATTAATGTTTACTTTTCTTAAATTCAATCCAAAAAGTTTACACAAAAATGTATTATTCTTCCTAATCTCAGACAGTTTGCATGACTAAATTGGGTACCTACACTTTAGCTTACATGGATCCCAGAATAACAGTAACAAAGAACCCCTCAAGCAAAAAAAGAAGTCAACTATAAAATGAGGATTTGGTTCCCTTCTGCAATTCCTCAGCAAACATGCAAATACCAGAATCACTGCTGAGCAATGATCATGTTTATTTAAATTTACTAAATTACTAAATGTCTCTACATAACTATTAGGCCCAGCTACTTTAAAAGGTCTTCCCTCCAAAAGCTTACAATGCTCACTGATTGACTATATTTCCTCTCAAAGCAACATTCATAAAAGTTTTCCCCATTTGTAAAATAAAAAGAAAACCACCTTAGAGCTCACCAAATTCCACACTTCAGAATAAATTTTTCCATGTGACTGCGATGGAAACCATTTTAAAAGTACAGGCAACATTTCAAAGGAACCTCCTAACTCAGTATTTAATCTCATTTAGGGACAAAGAGGAAAGAAAGCCCTTGTGAGGTGGCAGTAATGCACCTCAGACAATTAGCAGGAAGCTTCTGACAATCCTTAGTACTCCCACACTGAAGACTTACTCTGTATTCTGATATTCTCAATAACCTATTTTATTCCTCTAAGTTTAAAGACATTTTACAGATCCAGAAGCTGGGGTGTTTTTTCTTTTTAAACACGAAGTTACAGCAAGCTGATGTTAATAGAGAGACAAGAGATCAAAGAATAACAATAGTATTTACTAGAAGCTAACATATTCCAGTGCTGCCCTTGAAATCCTTTAGAATTTATCTTATTTTCCTCAAATTTAACATTTCAAAAATAATTCATCTTCTCACTGATATTACTCAAGTGGCAACTGCACTTTAGGTTCTTCAACTTTCTAATTCTTTGCCCCCTCCCCCCTGCCACATAACACACCTGCACATTTGGACACATACACCCCCCACCCCAAAAAAACAGAATGAAATGTGATACATTTCTAGCTGCAAAAAAACGGAATGAAATGTGATACATTCCTAGCTGAATTTCTAAAACTAAAAAATTTAGATATGTTTATTTAGATCCCTAAAAGGCTTTAATTCTCCAGGAAAGAAAGTTATTCCTAACATCCCACATTCTACAAAATGATGGCCTTCATAAATATGGGATTTTAAAACAAGGCACACCAACATTGTTTCATGTCGATCAGCAATCACTTCAATGGTGGAAAATGGCATCATCTGCCACCAGTACACTTCCTTCAGTCCCATGCCTAGTTATTTCAGCTCAAACATAACCTCCTCCATGAACTTCTCCTGGTCACTCTCGTTTTCTCCCAGCAGAAGTCGACAGCTCCTACCTCATACAGACCTTCACTGTCTACTTGACATTCTAATCATTTGTGTTTGTCTGAACTGGCTTCATACACTCTAAGCAAAGACAGGACAATTTTATTAACTCTTTCCCCATTCTTCCACAGTTCCAACAGTGAAAAACATACAATAATACTGGTATATACAATCCAGTTAAAGGCAAAAAAGGTTCCTGATCTTAATCTCAACAAAACTAACTCCTCAGGTCGTCCATCTCAAATTAAAGTTTAGAACAAGCAAGAAAGTGTGAGTATTCTGATTTCCTTTAAGAGGTTGCCCATGTAACTCTTATAAGCAGACCAGCTGACAAAAAGAAGATATTTAATAACTCACCATTTTCCCAATATTCAATCATATTCACAAACTGTCTTTCAAGTGACTTAAACTCCAACCTCAAGATAGCAATCCACAGAATAAAACTTTTACATACACATGTAATTTTATTTTGGAATAAAAGGCTTAGTAATCCATACAAAGAAACAACAGCCATAGTTAGTAAAGTTTACCTACACTAAATTTGACTCCCACAGAAAACATCTTAAAGTTCGCTTCTTTTCATCCATAGGTACTGCCAAAACACAAATGCAGTACATTAAAAATCTGTGTGCCTAGATATTTTCTTGTGGAAAAAGAAATACTGTAGAAATATGTATTGCATTTCTCCAAAAGCAAACCCTCTAAATCTGAAAGCCTAAAACTCAAGAAACAATAAAATTGCACCTACTTTTTTTTGTGTGTGTGTGGGGGGGGGGGGGGAGACTATGACATCTCCCAGTGGTTCTCAACCTTCCTAATGCCACGACCCTTTAATACAGTTCCTCATGTTGTGGTGACCCCCATAAAATTATTTTTGTTGCTACTTCATAACTGTAATTTTGCTACTGTTATGAATCGTAATGTAAAATATCTGTTACGTGTTTTCCGATGGTCTTAGGCAACCCCTGAGAAAGGGTCGTTCAGCCCCCAAAGGGGTCGCGACCCACAGATTGAGAACCACTCGATGCTCTGGACAGATGAGAGAGACAGGGTCAAACCCATCTCTAACCACAGAACATGGTCTTTCCATTATCTCATCATGTACCTTCCTAAGTATAGGCAGTCAGTCCATAACTTTCACACAACTATTGCACCATACTATACATGCTGCTTGCTATCTCTAAACTGCTTCTTTGCATGCCAACTATTCAGATTATCACTGATATCAATACATTAAATCTATCACATGGTGGTTCCACCTACCAGCTGTTGTAACTAGGGGGAAAAGCTGTGTTTCAGGCAAAGTTGCAGAGGACATTTCTGAGATGGCCATTTACTTTGCCCAGCATCAGTTAGCTGATTCAATCCAGTCCAGAGGACATCCAATCCCAAATCCCTTTTCACCCAAAGGCAAAGGCAAACTCCCTAAGACATGTTCAAAGGGGAGTTCCTTTAGGGGTCTTGGGTGTGGTGAAGAGTCCACTAAGTCTTCTCATAGTGCACTGTGAATTTGTTTGCTTGTGAAGAGGACAAAGCCTTGCTTTCCCCAATCCACTCACTCTGTGTTGTGACTTAAATATTAGGAGCTACCTTGACCCATGGGGTTGAGGATGGCAGGGAAGAACCTGGAAGGATTAGGGATGCCTTGGCCCAAACAAAAAGCATCAGCACATTAGGGATGATTTTCTTCCTCTGTGATTATGAAAGACTCTCTCATTGCATGTCTTAAGTTGGACTTCAAGATATTCAATTTCAGATACATTTTTTAAAATCCATTTTGTAGTGCTTTTATCTGAAATTTAAACCTGATTATGGGTTCCCCAACTCCGGGATTTCATAAAATAATAGAACATAGGAGAAGGGCTGGGTGATGAGAGAAACAATGTAACTATTTGACAACAGACATACAGGATAATAAAAAATCATTATACCTCATTTTCATACCAAAAAATGTAAGGTCATTAACTTAGAATATAAATTAAATAAATTCTGCTATATTTAAAACCTTGCTATTTTGCCCTTAACGTAGAAAACTTCCAAGGTTAACATTAAAAAGCAAGGAGTAAGATTATGTAATGGCCAAATAGGAACTAAAAATGTTATCAGAAACAAAAGATTCTAGGCTTCAAGAAAGCAAACAGTTTATTTCTTTGTATTGCCTATAGAAAATACAAAGTAAAAAAGTAAATCAGACAGTTTATTTCTTTGTATTGCCTATAGAAAATACAAAGTAAAACAGTAAATCAGAATCTCTGGATGCCTATTTTTCACCTCCTCCAATAATCTGTAAATCTTTTCAACAGCCTCCATTCCCAATCCCTCATAATGTACTTAAATGACTCAAACTTTCTAATCTCAGGACCACCTCACACTGTTCAAAATTGAGAACCCCAAAAAGCTTTGTTTGCATGGGTTACATCCACTGATATTTATAATACTAAAGTAAAAACCAAGAAAAATTTTGAATATTTATTTTAAAAACAAACTCAATACATACTGTCATAAATTACCTTATGAAAAATAACTACTTTCCAAAAAATACTTTGATGAGGAACTCTTTTACTTTTTTGCGAACCTCTGTATTATTAGGCTTAAAATAAGATAGATTCTTAGATCTGTTTCTGTATTCAATATGCCACAGTACATTGTTTTGGTTGAAGTAGAATGAAGAAATCTTGGCCCTATATAGACAGGTTGTTGGAAAAAGGAGTATTTTAATACCCTTTTCAGATTGTTGTAGACACTCTTCTTTGTTATTACACCAAAACTCATCAAAGTGATAGTTTCTTAAAGGTTGACAGCAATGTCTAAAAAGCTATCAATAAACTGAAAAATCTTTCGTGCATGTGTGCATGTCTGTTAACAGCACACATTGGACATTTGGAAAATACCAGTTTACTAACTTAATACAGACCTTCAAAACCACATCTGTTCACGTCACTATGAATTTACAGTGTCAAAGTCACAGTAATGGATACAAATTTACCAAAAGTCTAATCTTAGCTTGCTCAATTTTAATCATTGGCAACATATAGTTTCCGTTGTTTTCCTTGAAATAACAGCTCCCTTTGTTCATTTTCAAGAATATGTCTGTCAAATACTCAAGCCTGAATAACCTAATTTGTCATTCTTTCAAATAAAAACGATATTCTATGAAGAAAATAGTTCAATTGCAACTAAAACAACTGCAAGTGTTTTTCCTTAACACAACCAATGTTCTTCTCATTTTGTCATACTATCAAAATGACAATATATACTCAAAGGTTAAGATTTAATAAAATTAATAATCTTTACTGCTTCATCAAGGACCCCCCTTAAGGTGAAACTGGTTTTTATCCCTTCTACAAGTGCAAAAAAAAAAAAAAAAAAAAAAAAAAAAAAAAAAAAAAAAAAAAAAAAAAAAAAAAAAAAAAAAAAAAAAAAAAAAAAGGCAAAGAACAGTAATTTTTGGTAGTTTGGTTTGTGCTAAGAAGTTGGTACTTTATACACCATTCCTTTTGGACAGCAGTACAAATGTCAAAACAATGAAAGAGACGAGTAAGTCTCAGTGTTCCTGTGAAAGTAGTAGTTTGACCTTGGAGCCCTGAAAGGGTCTAAGATCCCCAGGGTCCGCAGGCCGCACTCTGAGAACTATTGTGGTCTACTCTAAAATGCCAGTGCCACTGACGGAACCGATTTCTAAATCAATGTTAGGAAAAAAGTAATTCTTACTAAAACAGCCACAAATGTCAACAAAAATAACCTAAATATGTCATTTTGAAAACTCTTCAAATAATGGATAGTCTTTGACACTACACCAAAACACAAGGGAAAGTTTCTTAAATGTTGGTTGCAGTGTAGAATCTGGAACCCTATCAATGAACTTTTTTCATACTGTTACACTAAAATCCACTGGGCCTATCTTGCAGCCTGAATAAATCATATATACTTGCATGATTTTGTTTAGATATAAAAATGGCACAGCACAGTATCATAAAACATATTAAAAATTTTAATACTGCCTCCCTGATAGTATTAAACTGCCATGAGGCACTACGTGTCTATCATTCACTTGCCAGTGATTTTCAGTAGGGGAGAAGGCAGAGGGGGCCAAGATACAAAAAAACATCTTTGAGATTTATATGCAAAAGCTATAGTCAATTACTAAAAGCAGGGGTGGGAGGATGGAGTGGGAACTTGAGACAGGACGCGACAAACTTAAGGAAATGTCACAAATTGCCAGTCTACATATGAACACATAATATTGAATCAAATGGTATTTTAATTTTTTGAAAGATTTTTAAAGATTCTTGGCTAACTTAAAATCAGAAGATTCACACAGAATTTCAGACTTCCAGCTTCTCTTGTAAAATGAGATCTAGCAACTGAGCTTATATTCCCTATTGGTGACTACAGGTATATAGTCACCTGTAAGCATCTGGGTTTGAGGCTACAGATACAGGATTACTCCTCTCACTCTCTGAAAAAGGGTACTTCCTTGATGAAGAGTAATCTGATTACAGTTTTAAAATTCGGATCTCATCTTGTACATTAATCCCTAATATCTTTACTCAGCTTGTCTTAACCACATTGTATTTCTTTAAATTTGATTTGACAGTTTCTAAGACAGTGGCCTGACTTTTCTCACTTTTTGCCTAGCCAAAAAAACTATGCCAAATAGCAATCATCTGACTTTACTCTTAAAAGACCCCCAAAGCACAAAAATTATGGCTTTTGTACAGAAAAATTTATCTGTCAGCTTCTTGAATGACAATTATAATTAGGACATATACATATTTTATGCTTATCTAGATAATAAATTCTAGTTTATGTAAAGTATTCACTTTAAATAAATGATACAAAACATTCACCTTCAAAATGCATCCAAGACCAAAAAGAAAAGCTTCTAAGTACATATTATAAATTCATAAAATAATGAATTTTTGTAAATGGGAAATGCTTTTCTTGGACCCATTTTACTAGATTTTTGTTTGCTCTTAACTGCTTTTGCTTTACATATTTAAAATTGAGCTGAGTACATGGAAGAGCTTTTAAATAATCCAATCAACATGTATTAAAACAGGGCTGTCAACAACCCTTATATACAAAGCAAGAATAGTATCTCATCCTTAAACCAAATTTCTAAAAAATTAATCTGTTTATACCCTAAAGCACTTCTTATTATATAAAAATGAGTGCCAATAAAAATTTGTTTTTATTTTTAAAGAAACTTATATTCAAACAATTGAATTAATCGTAATCTCAGATTCATGACACATTATCATCACTGCACATAAATGGGAAATTCTTTTAACTATTCCCCCCAATATGGTTTCAAAGTTGAAACAGTTAAAAGAGCTCTATAAAACTGAGATTAAGAAAATTCTTGTTACAGAAACGCTTTGCAAACTAGCACAGAAAAAAATGACATATTTATAAATAATTCCTTCCCCTAACCTGGAAAACTATTCTGGTTAGAAATTTTAAATAGTGTCATAAATAACATTTTACTAATAAAATGAAAAGGAAATCTAAATCCCAAACTACTGTGCCATTTGGAAGATAAAACACATCTCTGAGGAACTAAATGCTGAACACAACAAAATGAGTCATTTTCATTTAAAGCAAAACCATATTATTTTCAGCTCCATTCAGAACAGGAAAAGAGAAATACACATGCCAAATGGACAAAAAGAAATTTGGTAGGAAAAGTTAAAAGATATGGCTTTTAGATACTAATTCTTCTGGAGAGTTTCGTAAGTCCTTCTGTCACATCTAATTTCATTTTCTTAACATGAGACTAAACATACATACAAGAAACAAATGGTGCTAACAGAGGATAAGAAGACGTCTTTAGAGCTGTCATCCAAAAAGCATAGCATCAGCCAAAATTTCAAGAGAAAATTCTTGGTTTTCTTCACCCTTAGGCCATATTCACATTCTGAATATCTGCAACATCATTCCTTACAGATATGCCAAACGCAGATAATGTATTCAAATCCTTACAAACCCAATTTTAACTCTACATACAAATCAAATGTCTCAAGAAATAACTGATGCACTTCATAGTATAAATACTGCCATTTGGCAAATTATTCAGTTCTTGAGATAGAACTGCAAACTGAAATAAAATACTTGTAATGCGATCTGATTTTTCCATGGAAACAAGACAATCAGGAGGTTATATTCCTGACCAAAGGTCCTGGTGCGATTAGATTTAGTAGAGCTTCTTTAAACTAGAGCTACTGGGATTTCTTCTTGTTGCCCTTTAAACATCAAAGATGAAATAGCAGTTTACTGCTATTTTACATTCCTGAGCTCCCACTCCATCTGTCTCAGGAACCTCACCTGCAGTCTTATGAAGGGCAGCACAGTGGAGTGGGAAAACAATGAGCTGTGGTTTAAGGTAAATAAACCTGGGTTGGACCCTATCCCTCCCATTAAATGGCTCTGTGATCTTGGGCAAGCTTAATTACTTTAACCTCCCAGAGCCTACAAGGTTTCTTGGTCTGTTAAATGGAGATAAAACCACTTGTCTGGTAGTGCTGCTATAAGGACTAAAGGCAATTTTGTAATGTACCTTGGTAAGAGCCAAGCATTTAAATGCTCAAAAAATGACAGCCATTATCATTATTACTGAACTGAATTTTTCATCCTTGGATAGCATGCTACACATACTCATATATATATATATATCTGCGTCAAATCCACCAAGTTCTGGCTTGAACTGGTTGCCAAACAAATTGAGTGCATTCTGAATCCTGAGATCTGTAGGAACCTGAGGATCCAGGGAATGACATGTAAGTCTGGGAATTCTTGGAATGGAAATTTGGAGACGCACTAGAACTCTTTGTTTCTTGTGCATGGCTTTTCATTTCACAAAGAGTGAAAGATTCCTTCTTTTCTGGCCCTTACTACCTCTCAAATCTCATCTCAGTTCCAGAGCACTCTATACTCCAAACATCACTATACTCTCATAATTTCCAACCTAAATTATACTCACAAATTACTCGGGGTTTTTTTGTACACATCTATTCCTCAGCGTAGAATAACTATACCCAGCTGCCTTCTACACATCTAGCTACTTGTCCCACAAGGCTGGGCTGAAAGAAACTGGGGGAGACCACTCACTTGTCATCCCAGGGTATACTAGGCATCTCTCTGAGATCCAGTTATACCTGGGGCATACTTCCTCCACACCACTTCTTAATGCTGTAACTACTCGCTTGATAAACTGTCTATTGCCACCAAACTCCATGAAGGCAAGAACCACATTTTACTAATTTCTTAATCCCCAGCACCTGACACATAATAAGTCTTTAGTAACTGTACTCCAATAGATGGGTAGCTAAATGAATGAATAAACAGTCACACACTGCCTCACGATGGTGGGTCTGCAACTTTTTTATTCCTTTTAAAGTCATTTTGAAAAATTTGTAGATGTTCTGCTGTGTGCCCAATATTATGAGACTAGGTTTTAAAAAACAGAGCAAAGGAATGTTATCCTAAAAAATAACCCTCCTGGGGGATATACCCTAGTTCAAATGCTCCTGAAATGCTATGAGAAAAAAAATTTTTTATACTCATGGCTAAGGTTTATTACAGTGAAAAAAACCACAAGTCGATGGAGAAAAAAGACACAGGTGGGGTCTGAAGAAGTCCAGGAACTGGGTTTCAATTTGCTCTCTCTCCAGGGATGAAGTGTACTGGGTATGCCTTTTTATCAGCAGTGAAAAAAACAAAACGAAACAATACATGTACAATTTTTCTTCCAGGAAAACTCATTATACATTCAGTATCCAAAATTTTTACTGGGTGCTGGTCATATAGGCACCTCTATCAAGCATGTACTAAAATTTCAAGGAAATTTTTGAAATGCTTCCTTTGAAAATTATTCTGAGAAAGAGTTGACCAGACAGAAAAATCACAGAGTAGTTTACAGTCCCAGTTTCCTCCACTTAGAGCAGCAGTGTTCAACCTTCTGGCTTCCCTGGGCGACATTAGAAGAACTGCCTTTGGCCACACATAAAATACACTAACACTAACAACAGCTGATGAGCTTAAAAAAAAAAAACGAGAGAGAGGAGAGAGGAGAGGAGAGGAGAGAGAGAGAGAGAGAGGAGAGAGAGGGGAGAGAGAGAGGAGAGAGAGAGAGAGAGAGAGAGAGAGAGAGAGAGACCGTGCTAATTTCATAATGTTTACGCTTTGGGCCACATTCAAAGCTGTCCCAGTCCACGTGTGGCCTGCAGGCCAGGGATTGGACAACACTGAGTTAGACTCTTAAGAGGATGGTCTGCTTTCTCCCTCCTACCCTCCCTCCTCTGTGATTTAATCATGTTAAGGAAAATGTGCTGAAGGGGCCAAAGGAAGCTGTCCTAATAATACTCACTAGGTTAAAACAGGAATACATGTAAAACTTAGTCACCATCATCATAGCTACAACATACAGGATAGCACATCCATTAACCACAAAATTTAAGTGGCACCTGTATCATGTTTCATTGTTCACAGAGCAAAGTAGTTAAACCTAACAAAAATGAAGCCAGCCTGCAGTGACAACACTATTACTCAATCTTGTCAATTCACACAAGGACTCTACGGTTGCTTTGAACCAGCTTAAATTCTCTGTACCTCCTTTCTTCTCTTAACATCAAGCCCCCTACCAAGCCTATGGATAGTCAATAAAAAAACCGTTCCATAGGTTTGAGTGTTCCTGTTTCCTCCACTTTCTCTCCTTTTCATCTAGAGCTGAAAAAAAGTGGGAAAACTAACAAACAAAACAAAATGTATAAGATCCTTACCAATTAACAAGTATTTACTGAATATTATGTGCAGGTATGCAAACAAGCAGAGTGAAAGAATGGTGACAGAGACTGACAGAAGTGTGATTAAATTCAATTTATATTAGTAAAGATAAAGTATTAATAAAGACAGAAATTTTGAAAAGGAACACTAAAAGCTTGATCTAACAAATACTAAATATGTAGAAATTTGCCCCCAAACTAGGGTGTCACAGATTTTTTTAAAGCTATATATAAAGTATATTATCTCTGACTTCAGGATTTAACAGATTAATAAAATTTCCTTCAAATTATAAGGACAAACATAAGGTTTGCACTTTTCATTTTGCCCAGATTTAGAAAAACAACCAATGACTATTACCAATATTTCACAGAAAGATTGCTTTAAATATACAAAAGTAGGAAAGACAATGTAAAATGAAAGATTTTCTCAGTAAGCATGTACTGTGAAAACTTTCATAGAAATTGGCAGCACCACAGAATTGTACTTAATAACACGTACATGTTTTTTGTTTTTTTCATGTACAAAGAAGTCCTTAAAATAATAGCCTCCTTGTTTTCCATTTGAGAAAACAGAAGACTGCAGAGGTTAAGTGATTTACCTGTAATTACTCAATTTAGAGGTAGGAGGGAGAGTCGTGAAACAAAACTTCTCCAGGCCTCTAGTCTTGCCACCACAGCACCCTGCCAAGGGTCCAATTCAAACAACAAATACTTCCTGAATGCCCTGAGTATTAGGCCCGGTGCTAAGTGAGACAGGAAACAAACAGCACTACAAAATACAGGGTGTGTGTGTGAGTATACCCCTGATTCAGCCCACACATCTTTCTTAAGTAGTTTACACTCTACTTGTATAAACAGAATATATACAGACAAAGACAAATAAAACAGTTAACCAGGTTCCAAGATGAGTGCTAGAAGCAAAAATTACTAAGAGAAGGCAGAACTTGTTTGGGGCTAGACAGGACTGTGTAACTTTCTGGCTTCCCTGGGCCACATTGGAAGAATTGTTTTGGGCTAACATGAAATACACTAATACTAATGACAGCTGATGAGCTTAAAAAAAAAAAAAGTCCATGCATAATTTTCATAATGTTTTAAGAAAGTTTACGAATTTGTGTTGGGCCGCGTGAAATCTGTCCCGGGCCACATGCCACATGCGGTTGGACAAGCTTGAGCTACAAGATTCAATGAGGACTAGAGGCTTCAAGGGAGTCAGGACCTGGAAATGGACTTTGACAGGTACTGGGATTCATCATCTCAGAAAAAGGGTAATATTCAAGTGAAAATATTTATGATGATTTATCTAAAAAATTTTAGTTTTTATACAACAAAATGACTTATAAGTTCTCCAAAACACTTCAGGAAGTCCAAGAAGGTAATTCCAAGATCTGAAATTATTTCATTTTTCTTACAAGTCACCTAAACAGTGGTTAGAGCTACAGCAGTCTGCTAAATGCAATGCAAGAATAAATAACAGAGCCAAACTACTTATTACCACACTGTGATCAAATAATTGTTTATTTTGGAATCAAAATGAGGCTGAATGTTAAAATAAAGCTGAATAAATATTAAAATCGACTTATTTAAAAGCAGCTATGACAAGAAAGCAATGTACTTCACAAATGCAGATCTCATTAACAAGAGATCAGACAGAAGGAACACATCTCTGACGATCATTCCGTTTTGCTACCTGAAGACATGAAATCACACAAAATGAAGGCTGTATATAAGAATTTCAATGCCCTGAAGAGAGCCTTAATAATAGGAAAACAGAAGAAAAGAAACCTTTATTCCTGCTTCTCATTAGATGTAGAAGAAAAGAAGAAAACATTTCCAATAAGTAATAATACACAAATCCTGATTACAGTACTTTTTCAAGAATATTTTTTGCTATCTGCAGACCAACAGAACAGAGCCCTCCCAAAATTAAATCTGAGCCAGTCTTCAGTACCTTGTGAAAAGTTATTAAACCCACACACCATGGGATGCTCATTCTAAAGAGTAAAATAGAGGGTTACTGTGAGGCCCACAGCAAGCTTAAAGCCTCTGCTGAGAATGAACAGGGCCATGGCCAAGAACCACAGATACAGAAGTAGAGGTTACAGGAAAAGTATACAAGCTAAAGAAAGAATCACATAAAAGTTACGCTGAGTGCTACAAATCCCTATGTTGAAACCATAATACCCAATGTGATGGGGTTTGAAGATGGGACATTTGGAAGATAATTAGGTCTTGGGAGTGGAGTCCTTATAAGGAGAGAGGATAGAGCTTGCTTCCTCTCTCTGCTCCCTGAAGTCAGTCACCTACAAGTCAAAAAGCAGGCCTTCATCAGAACCTGACAATTATGGCACCCTGATCTTGGACTTCCAGCCTCCAGAACTGTGAGA
Organism: Lyroderma lyra; assembly: GCA_004026885.1. Taxonomy (NCBI): domain Eukaryota; kingdom Metazoa; phylum Chordata; class Mammalia; order Chiroptera; family Megadermatidae; genus Lyroderma; species Lyroderma lyra. The sequence goes on from PVJL010003358.1 coordinate 138,731, forward strand.
AATATGTTTGTTGTTTAAGCCATTCAGTTTACGGTAGTATTTTCTTACAGCAGCTTGAGCAGACCAAGACAGTGGGTATGGAGAACTAGTATATTTAGAATAAACAACAATCATTTTCTTATATAGGACTTCTCATTAAACATGTATCTGCACTACCTCCTACATTCCCACTAAAATAACAACAAATTAATTTTAAAGTTCTAAGAAAAAAGAGAAGGCTAGAGGATTCAAGCAAGAGATGCTAACAAAATTTTGGAAGCTGGAAAGCAGATAGAGACTTAGCAGATAAGAGAAAACTGAAACCTAAAATCTGTACAGTGGAAGTCAAAAATGAGCAGAGCCATTCTTAGGAACTGAAGGCACCAGGTACCTCTAAAGTCTGAGGGTAACCCCAAAGAAGACGGTTGGAAGTTTACATAAGGACAGTTAAGGTCAGCACCAGACTCTTGACAGAACAGTTCCCTATTTACAGAAAATCCACTGGAATAATAATAGCCTGGGGATAGCTAGCTAGGCAGGTGTGGGAACACTGGAAGAAGTGAAAGCTATTTACTGAAATGAGTAGACCACCCCCATTCTAGAATGCTTGCAGCCACACTTAACACCTTCCAGGATTTCCCTCTCTGGGGAAACTAGCCCAGCAACAATAAGGAAACATTCAACATAATGTAACATGAAAATTAAAGCAATGGAAAGTAGAGGAAAGACAAGTAAATCAGAATAGCAATGGTGGTATCAAACATCCACATACCAGGAGTTCCATCCCTCACCCCCCCCAAAAAATGAACAGGAAGAAAAAAAGTATTAAAAAATAATGTAACAGAATGTCCTGGAACTGAATGATATAAGCTTCCAGAATAGAGACTCACCTAGTGTTTAGGGCCCAAAATGCAATGAATGAAAAAGGGCACATCTACATGAAATTTCTCAGCACCAGGGACCCTAAAAGCTTTTGGGATGGGGGGAATCAAGCAGAAAGAATCAGGAGTCAAAATGGCACTGAACACCTCAAAAGAAATACTGGAAGCTATCATTTTGAAAAAACATTATTTTCAACTAGAAATTATATACCTAAGCCAATAACGATGCACAGATAAAAATATAAATTTGCTTTGATTTAAATAAAGCAAAAAATGGCACATCAATAACAAAGTAGGAACAAGCTTTAAAAAAACTTCTGAAACTGGATCAAAACTGGATCCAAAATTCCTTAAAATGTCACCAAAACAGCTAAGTTAGAAACAAAAACAAAAGAACTTCCTCCACCACCCTTCTGCCTTTCTAGATACAAAAAGTACATAGATTCACATGTCCAACCAATCTCACAGCAGTGACTGGTCTCAGGTACAAAAGTGACAGAAAAGTAAAAGTACTATTTGTGTTTAAAACCTGCAGTGGACCTTTAAAACCCTTTAAATATTCTGAAAATTTCTGTAAATCCACAAAGCCAAGAGCTTGAGGTAAGACAGAAGAGCAAGGAACAAAACAAAGACCAAACTCAAACAAACAAAACCAAAAACTCTTCAGGACAAAAGTCTCTTTAAAAAACTTAAGGAGTTCCTTGCAAGCTCTTCCTGAAACCAGCAAGGTTAAAGTGCTTTGACCCTACTTCTTTCAACTCTTCCCAGTTTTCTTGAGTTACTGCCTTGACCGAAGTATATAAAGTAGACAAGCCAGAAAAACTCTAACCACAACAATCAGGATTTAAAAGCTAGACCTTTAAACTAAATCAAGAGTTTTGATCTGAAATAACTCAGAAAGGGTTGTTGAGTCCCTTAACACATCCAAGAAATAATTTAGACCATAAATTCACTTCTATTGTGGCAAAGTTTACTCATACATTTGAACCAACAGGGTATTGTAGTACATAATATACTTAATACAGAGCCTGGTACAAAATGTTAGCTGCTCCTGCTACTACTGTGGATACCACTTCAAACTGAATGAAAGAAAAAAAAACTGCTAAAAGGGAACCTGTGAAAAGGAATTTGGGGACACAGAACTATTATTGATGGGCAGTATCACTTTGGCTGAAGACAGGAAAGAGTGGTTCCAAGTATCTACCATCATACCCCATTAAAAAACAAGCACTGAAGGATAGCTGAAATAGATCTCATGGCTAACACATAACACCAACTAGACATAACTGAAGTTCATGGATAAAACTGTACTTCTTAGTTCTTAGGTACTGTAAAAACAATGTGAAGCCATGGCATCTATTAAAATTCTGGCCATCTCAACTTCTTCAAATTGCATTTAGAATTACTTCTATCTACCCAATGTACATATCAACTATCTACAGAAAGTATAATTAAGATATTACAGTCCAATGGTCATTTCCTCTTTTGACTTCATCCAGAACTTCTCATAAATGCTATTCAATTTTGGTTTTTTGTTTTTGTTTTTTTGGGGGGTGGTTCCCTGGCTGGGAATCAAACCCAGGCTGCAGCGTTGAGAGTGCCAAAGCCTAGTCACTACACCACTAGGGAACCCCCAATGCTATTCAATTTTGCAATTAATCATTTACTACTTTGAACTGTTGTCTGTGATACTGCTATTCTACTTTTTACATCTATTTTATTTCCCCACTACACAGCACACATCTTAAGGATGTAACTGTGACTTAAACTTTCTGCATACTGTACGTACTGCATAGACTAAATATACTAGAATACAATACAACACCAGAGACTGTTTACCACCTTTCTCATCCAAATACCTACAAAAAAGTGTCTCTATGGTAATGATTCTACAGTGTCCCCAGCCTACTATCAAACACTCTCGGACATCAGGATGGAGAACACAGCAAGTGCTTAATAAACAGGCACTGGCATACTAGCTTCAGAAAAGAACAATGAATGGCCCTAGTTTCAACACTCAATTGAGCATGGGGATATCCATCATTTTTTACATGGTTCTCTCTCCTCCCTCAATCCCCCTGGAAGAAAAGACACAATGATCTTGTCCCCTGCAAACAGAAAAATATTTTAAGCAATAAAAGAAAAACATATTCATGTAGGCACAAGATAGTTAATGTACTGCTTTTAAAGACTACAGCACAGTCCTTCTCTATGACATTTTGTTTTTATCTACAAATGTTCAAAACTTCACTTCAAAAAAGTACCCCTGAGCTTCAGCAGTAGAACCTGTTGTTGTGACTTCGTAACTAAGGACGGGAGACCTACGACTCCACAACGGCGCAATCTTGGAACCACACTTAAATCTCCTTCAACTCCTCCATAACAGTGCTGCCAGGATGTTAAATTACATGATGTCTGAAAAGTACAGTGCTTCATACGAGTACATAGTTAGGAGTGACAAAGCTAAAAATTTTTTCAATAAACATCAGGATTTATAGGATCAGCGTCTAAACCAAGCTTGTCCAACCTGCAGTCCAGCACGGCTTTGAATACAGCCCAACACAAATTCGTAAACTTTTTTAAAACATTACAAAAATTACACACGGACCTTTTTTTATTGCTCATCAGCTACAGTTAGTGTCAGTGTATTTTATGTGTGGTCCACGACAATTCTTCCTCCAGTGTGGCCCAGGGAAGTCAAGAGGTTGGATGCTGTTGCATCTAAACATTATATAATTCTAACCCAGAAAGTTATACTCCGCAGTCCCCACAGCGGGGTCTCCATAAAACAAGGACCTCCTATTATAACTTGTTTTTTGTTGTTGTTTTTTCATATAGTCACATAAATAAAAAACTTTTATGTCAATTATAAAACTCACTGTCCTTTGGGCTTTTTAATATCTCTAAATGTAAAAAAGATTCACTAAAAATTTATCTCAGAGCAGGTAGAAAGAGCTTCTCTCAATGTAACATAACAAGCCGTGTCATGTTTGCCACTGCTTTTTGCTTGGGCTTTCAGAAAGTCCAAAAGATGATTCAACTTAAACTGATACCTCTTCTGTCTGTACCATCTAGAATCTTCCCTGCTACTAATGTCAGATTTGGGAAGGCTCTTAGAAACTGTCCAGTCCCTCATCACCTTATAGTGACAATAGGCCTCATTTATGAAAAACAGACAAAACAACAAAAAGTAGTGTATGTACAAAATAAACACAAGGTCTTTCTTTTTCACAATCACACAAAAGATGCTGCAATTTCATCCCGGCCTACTTAATAAAAACAGCAAAACACCAATAAAAATGACACATAACTAATATCCCTTTAAAACTGACCACAAACAATATCAAAATACCACCTCAGGCAAAGGTCTGAAATAATAACACTTAATTCTAACAAACATTACATGCAAATAGACGTCATCTTCATATTAATCATACTGGTAAGCTGCACACTTATTTCAACAATGACACTGCACGAAAGATTTTTGGAACTCTCCTTTTGGAACTGGCTGTAAGTTTCTTTAGAATGCCATTACACAGCCAGTACTAGTACAATGCCTGGGACGTAGTAGGCATACAAATGATTATTAAAGTAAACTGACTCAGCAGCAAAACCTAGTCGCTTCAGGGCACATTTGACCCTGGAAAAAGAAAACATTCAGTCCTAAACCTGACTAATCAAATGGATGATGAAGCTGAGTAGTTCTTGTCCAAAGAAAATTGTTTCACAGCAAATACACCCTGCGCATGAGCACAATCATAGTCAAGAACTAGACTGTATTTCAATCTTTAAGTTTCAGAACACATCAAACATGTCACATTTTCTAAATGCACCCAACCAACCACCTGACTGTGTGAGTAATGCCAGTGATGTCTAAGAAGCATATTTGACTTTCCTGTGATTCTGATCTGGATTCTTTTAGGGTCCTCTGTGATGTTAAGTTGTTGAGCTGTCGAGTTCAATACTTTTTTTTATTTTACTGTATTAAATTTATTGGGGTGACACTGGTTAGTAAAATTACATAGGTTCCAGATGTACATTTTTACAATACTCCTTCCGTCACCATATTTGACGTCCCCTGCCTCCAAGTTCAATATTTCTGCTGGGCAATATTATGTTCATGAACAGTTACTACTTTCATAAAATGCATTATGCCCAGTGCCATAAATGTCAAGCCTTCATCACTGTTTTTATTTTCAAATACATGGTATCAATCTTTTGTAATGCTTTCATGATACCTTATTCTCATTCTGAATAATTAAACTTTATTATTAGTTTATCATCTTTTTTAATGGTTGTGGTGGTTTAAAAAAAATCTATAAATTCTTTTGACACTCCTCAATCAAGAGGTGGAGTCTAATTATCTCCCCATGAATATGAGCCTATGACCTGCTTCTTGTGAAAAAGATGAGGCAGAGCGACTGACTCTGCATGACTTCTAAGGTTGTCATAAAAAGGCATCCCAGCCTGACTCTCTTTCTTGGGACACATGCCTGCATTGAAACTGCAAGCTGTCACTTAAGTCTGGCTACCTAAAGCCTCCATTCTGCAGAGACCACACATACAGAGGTAGAGATGACTGAGGAACCAGCTGTTTGTGTCTTCTAAATGACTCAAGCTACCATCTGACTGCAACTGCAGAAGAAACCTAGAGTCAGAACCACCTAGCTAAACACTGCCAATCCTCAGAAATAATAAATGATTGTTGTTTTACGCCATTAAATTGAGTGGTTTATTACACAAACACTAAAAGAAAAACAGAATGATGATCAAAGAAAACCTCAACATCTTTTTTGGTCCTAGTTCCACTGGTATACAAATACCCTCATTTAGGCTTCATTTTTGATACCTTTCTTACCAGTTTCCCTTTAACTATACTAGGTTTAAAAAAAATCAAACTTTATATTACCTACACCTGTCAACTTCCTTAAACATTTATTTCAAGCATCTTATTTACAAATCTATTTAACTTCGAACTCATCTGAATAGTAAATCTTTGCTCAAAATAAAAGCCAATCTTTGTGTAAACAAAACTCCACACTTCGATATACAACACTGTATAGTAACTAATGCAACGCTGACACACGCCCACTCTCCTGCCAATCACCCAGGTAACACATACTGATAGAATGTTCTGACTTCCTCATCCCTGTAGACTGTATAAAGAAACAACGGCTGACAAGGCCAAAACCATCACCAGCCACTCATCTCCTATTAAATGGTCTCCAAACATCCCTGCAAGCTTAACAAGTGAACAACCTAGCCTATCACTTCCGCATCTTTTGAAGTCAAGCTGTTGCTGATCACAGGATGTTTTCTGACAATAAAATGTAATCCAGTGCAAAATATGTGCAATGTGAAAGTGCAAATCTTGCAGAAGAGGCAAGAATTCATGAGGTGTAGGAAAAGTAACACTGGAAAATTTATCAAAACATACATCACTGACAAATGAAAACTGTATACAAAGATCAATTAAAAGTTCATGAAAACTGAAAACAATGACACAACTGTGCTTCAAAACAGAATGATTTGAGAGTTCCCTGGTGGTGTAGTGGCTTAAGGCTTCGGCGCTGGCTCTGTCAATGCTGCAACCTGGGTTCGATTCCCAGCCAGGGAACTACCCACATACTACAAAAAGTAATAAATAAATAAAAACCAGAATGATTTTAGTATTTTGGTAATTAAGCATGGCCCTTAGAAAACTAAAAGTATTTTTTGACTCCATGACAAAACTCAAATGAAATCAAATGTGTGAACTGTGATTGAATTCTGGTTTGAAAAAAACCAGCTGTTATATACAGATATTTGAGCATAATTAGGGAAAAATAAGTATCAGTGGCTATTAGATGGTGTTAGGGAATTCTTGCTAATTTTTCTAAGGTGATTGTACAGAAGGTCCATACTCTGAGAAGATGTAACCACATTTTAAATTTAATTAATTTAAAGTAAATATTTAAAGATTAAGCATGTTGGCTGAAACTTCCAAATAGTTCAACAAATTTATATTTATATATACAGATAGTTTGCAAATTTGAAAAAAAAAGTTAATAATTAGTAAATCTAAGTAATTCATTGTTCATTTTTTTCAAATTTTTTGCATACATGAAAATGTTTTCAATGGAATGTTGAAGAGAAAACAATCAACGTCACCCAAAAATACACACACACACACACACACACACACACACACACAGTGTCTAGGATCATCATTCAGGGGGAGTTCCCTGATGGTGTAGTGGCTTAAGGCTTTCTCGCTGGCGCTGTCAGTGCTGCGGCCTGGGTTCGATTCCCAGCCAGGGAGCTACCCACATACAACCCCCCCCAAAAAACAAACAAACAAACAAAAAACTAACTTGGATCATCATTCAAGGAAGATCTCCTACATTAAACATAAGAGAGGGGAAATGTCAAGTCACATAGTATGTCATCTTCAATGTGATTGGAATAGTGCATGCCAAAAATAAAAATCCATACACTTAATTCATTCCTTATTCTAAAGATTGGAATGTAGTTGTAAGTAACTAATTTGTACTAAATAAAGTACTTTATTTGGCTTACTTTTTAAGTTCAAATAGTTTAATAAAATTATGTACTAACATACATCAGGTATGCGAAGACCGCATGGAACCTGTCTTCAAAAAGGTCTCCCAATGGCACTCACAGGCTCAAAGTGAACAAAGGGCAAGTTTAAAGACAGGCTCTGCAGAGCAATGAGAATACTAAACAAAAGGATGGGTTTTCCCATTCTTTCTGAATTTATCTTTAGTAAGAATACATTCCAAATGTAACATATGGATATTAAACACCACACATTTCAAAGAAAGTGTTTTATAAATTAGTAACATACAAAAAGCATGTCACTAGAATATAAGCTCCACAAGGGCAGGAATCTTTGCCTCTTATTCACTGATGCAGCTAGCCCAATTATCTGGCCCTCAGTAAACATGTGCTTAAGGGTGGGAAGGAGCGGGGAGGGAGGACAATGAAATAAAGAAAAGAGAAAATGTGAGAGAGAGAAAAAAGAGAAAGAAAGAAAACTTTAAGCCAAAATTTAAAAAATATTTTCTGATAGTGTTCATTTATATTTAAGTTATGATGAAAATTCTGGACAATTTACTAGGGAGGCAAGTGCTTAAATTTTACCACAATGTTTTTTACAAGCTATCTTCTCCATGGATGAACCATGAATTTATATGAAAATTATAAATTCTTGTCCAAAATCTAAAAGGTTTTCATTACACATCATTCCTTTGGGGCAGGGGTGCGAACAAATATTCTGTAAGCTCAAATCAGAAATTATGCCCATATGTGTGAACCTTATGGGCTTTGTTCAACATCACAGCTCAAAATAAATTTTTTTAAATAATAAATCTACTTATAGAATCATCCCTCAGTTTTACACAAAGAATTACATTTCCTTTAAGAAGTTTCTAAAGAAAAAAAATTTCAATGCAATTAAATCCATATTCTTTATTCAATGCTTTTCATGTTCTTTCTTGTTTTAAGTGGATAACAAACAAAAACATTTTCCTAGGGATTTATTCTTTTTCTATTATTAAGATAATACATACTCATATAGAAGTATATGCTAAAACATATTAAGAGATAGCAAAAGTAATCACCCATAACCCACAAAACAAGGACACTGTCATTTTCTCTTAGCACTTAAGAAACTTTTGTCTTTAACACAGTTAAGACCATAGACTTATCTCAGTGATACCACTGGCCATGTGCAGGACATGCAGTGTTTTCCCAAAAGCACTGAAGCATTGGAACTGAACCATCCATCAAAGTTTGTTCGTCCTCATTAACAACAGCAAACGCCCACAACCTGGCTGGACAGAGGTGAAGGATGCTAGTTGTAGCCATGAAATCAGTAACTGGCCTAAACTGAGATGGAATTCACAACCTTTATAGCAACTGGCCTAAACTGGGATGGAATGAATTCACACCCTCTAATCAAGTCAAAAGGTAGTATCAATTATTACAGCCTAACCTACAGAATGAGAATAGGTATCCTGAAAATCAGATCAATCTCCACTGAGCACTTGAGTACTAGAACCTTCTAAACAACCTTCAGAAAGAGAACAGTTTCAACCCACCATCAAAGGTGAACAAACATGCCCACACCCCTGCAGGAGGTGATATGCAGTCAATGTGCTTTTGCTTTACCATACATTATTTCAAATAAGCTTTTGCCAAACAGAACCATCTCCCATTAAATTTATATGGAAATATAATTAAAAGATAACATCTGTACTGAATTGTTTTGTGTCAAATTAAATACATCAGCCCTAGCAGTTTGAAATTTTAAAAAAATACGCCAAGAGTTGGACTGGTTTTTAAGAGCTTTCCCCCAGTTAAACAAACAAGGTGGTATGAGTTTAGAACATCCATGGCACCTAAATACCCATTAGAATGAATATAAAAGGGCAAAAAAGCAGATCTGAGGCAGGAAATAAAAATCAAATAAAATGGCAAAGCTGATCAACATATTTCAAATATAACTCATCAAACAGTATCTAGAGGCCTAAAGTCATACAGATTCAAAGCCGAAATCAACTTTCAGACACCATATACAACCCCTCCTATTACAAATGAGTATGCTGCAGGCAATGACTTGCCCAAGACCCTATGGCTGGTTAATAGAAGGAGCAAGCCTCCAACTCCAAATCCAGTATCTTTCCAGTTCTCAGAGCTCTCTCCTCATCAGGACCTGTCCGTGGTACACAAAATCTTTTGGATAACACTCCCAAATTCTATAAGAATTGTAATACTTGGTAATGAATGTCAATATTATAAAATGAACCTTCTGAAGATAGGTAAAAATATATTACAAAACTTAAAAAATTAATCAGATACATCTAAATTCAGAAATGTACTTTTTACTATTTCATCTCACCTTGAGGTTTTCAATGTGGTATGAAATGCTAATTCCATTAAAACAGTTCTATCACATGGACACCTTATAACCATAAATAATCTTGAAATATTTATTGGCAGTGCACTATATGAATTGAAGTATTTTAACCAAAGTTAACAACAATGAAAGAATCAGAGGATTCATTTTTAAGTGTCTCTGCTACTACATCACTCTCCTGGCAGCATTCAAGGTGGCCACAGAACCCCAGTCCCAGCCTGTTCACTAGTGAACAGAAAGGAGCACACTCCCCACATAAGCTCTTCAAGTACCCCCTCTCTCTTTCCCCTCCCTGCCAATTCCCAATATATTCTCTTGCACCATGAAGTCAAAACCTAAGGATGAAGCAACCTATTTTCACAACCTGATAGGCCACTGTCATCTTTTCTTTTATCCCTAGGCAGTATCTTCTGCAAACAAAAAGCAAAAGAACAAAACACTATCTATATGTAAACTGTCTCACAAGGTGCAAGATCTCTGGACTCTCATTATCAGGATCAAATACAGGGACCTATGATGAACCCCTGGGCTGCTGACAGTATCCTCAAGGCCTATGGATGAACATTCATTAAGCTAAGAGAATGGAAGTGGATGAACCAGTCCCCATATCCTGAAAGCCTGTCTTGAAAGCCCTTCATAAGCACCAGGTTTAACCATCAGACCCTTCTTCCCTGTCACCTATGATCTCTATCTATTAGCACTTAATTCTGTATTTACATGCCTGTCTCTGCAGTAAAGTCAAAACAACATCAGGTAGAGGCCATCAATTTTGCATTCCAATGTATATAATTTATTGGCAAAATACTCAATGAAGAGTAAAAGAGTAAAATTTACTTTCCCACTTGCCTTGTTCATTTTCCCAATTCATCAACAAAACTTTAGTAGAGGAAATTATGAAGAACCACAGACTCAGTTCCTTCTCTCTAAGCCATTCCACAATACAAAACCCTTTCCCTCCTAAGAGCATAGAAACTGAAGCAGAAAAAACTTAAATAATCTGGTCCAATTCTCTCATTTCACAAATAAGAGATACATCATTCATTCATGGTCACATGGCCAGTTAGTGTCAGATACTAAAAGAACAAACCCCCACCACTGCTTTTGCTCCAATTTATAGTCCATTCACCATATCAAAGAGAAACAAACTAAAAGCTGAACCACTGCCTAGTCCACATTTAAAATCATCTAAGAATACCAAGTTCTCTTTAAATCTGTGTCTTCTCATCTATTTTATCTCAGCAGACAATAATTTTCAAAATGTATATGGGGAAAATGCTCCTTTCCATCTCTGTATTTTGACAAGAATATGAAAAATACTTGCCACAGTAAGATGTTACCACTGGAGGAAGCTGGGTTATAGGTCCAGAGGACCTCTCTGCATTATTTTGCAACTTCTTGTGTGTATAGGAAGGGGGGATAAAAAAAACCACACACACACACACACACACCGGAATTTACTTATAAAAAATTGTGTATTTATTCTTACATGTTTAAACTTCGGTCACCTTCAAAGTGCTCTGTTTGATGCAATACACCTATTGAGATAGATGCTTTTTTCACTGTTCAAAACAGTTTCTGAACTGGTCAATTTTAATGGCCTTGAGTGCTTCTGCCTTTTTTGTTTGTGTGTTTCACCTCTCCCACACCAGCAAAACGTTTTCCTTTGAAGACTTTTTTCATGGGGAAACAAACAAAGTTGTCCAGGGCAAGACTGGGTGAACAGGGAGGGCAGGACATGAGGGTCATGGCGTTTTTTGGTCAAAAACTGCTGAACACTCAAGTGTGGCGTGGACAGATGAACTGTCATGATGTGTACAAGGGCTGTCCAGAAAGTAACCAGCCGTGTAATATGAAAAATAGAGGCATTTACAACTGTATTTCTTCCAACTGAAATTTAGAAGAAATTTGTAAATTAAATGGGCAAACAGTTTGAAAGAGTCTCCAAAAATAGTTCACTGAAGCCCAGGGCAGCCTCTCACAACGCCAGCTGGAACAGCTGGTACTGATGCAGATGGGTTCCTAGAACTCTCACCTAGTGGGGGGAAGTCTCTACTACAAGAGGCTGCCATCCAGAGTATAATTTCAGGGTTTTTTGGGTCCCCCTTCATAACTCTTCTGGAAAAGTTCTGATGACACTCCCTAGACCCACTAATCTGTCACCTCATTCTTCTCCAAACCTTCCCAATGAGCCAGAAAAAGTTCCAACTACTTCTCAACCCAAAGTTCCAGGAAGAGTTGGTGCAGCAAGTAAAACACAGCAGCACCCCCTGGCCTAGCACAATGTTTGAGAAGCACACACACATTTACTGCCCAAGAAAAACTAAACTAACATGGTTCTCAAACTGTGCAGGCAACTCGGGGCAAATATTTATATAAGCCAAAATCTTTCAGTTTGCTACTGGTGGACAGATCAACGCCACTCCCCCAAGTAGACTGCAACGATATGAGCACTGACATGTTTTTTTTAAAAGCTATCCTCCCAGTGTCTAGAGTTTTGGGGAGGGCCTAATATTTATGTAACATCTCAAATTTTTAAAATTTCATTTGTAAAAATGAAACAGCAAACAAAAACAAATTACTCTAGCCTCAAAGGGCAGGAAAATACACCCTTTTCTCATCTATAGAACTTGTAGTCTGAGGGGGAAAGGCTGGCTAGGGGCAGTGAGGAACTGGCAAGCCTGGCCCTATTTGCTGTCATCAATTCATTTTAAGATAAAGAAGTGAAGGTAAAAGTCTTTTATACTGTGGCCCTCAAGTTTTGGCTATCCGGATGATGGTGGTCCATTCAGACACCATGAGAAGCACTACTTTAAATCAAAGAAACTCTTAATCAGGAAAAGCCACCAATATAAATGCTTTTTACTACAATTTGGTTAGGTTAGGTTACCCTTTTAAAACATCAACACTATTGCCAGAAAAAACTTTCCATTCAAAAAAAAAAAAATGATTTAAACATATCACATCCAAAAACAAATGCTACCACCCTTCAAGAATGTCCTAGAATTTACTGAAGACTAAATCTTCATGTCAACTGAAAAGGTTCTTCACATTTCCAAAGAGTCAGATCCTGGAGAAGAAAAGCAAAAGGCCAACTGCCCTCGAGTCCTCGCCACTCAACAGTTCTGTGAAACCAACTCAACAGTTCTGTGAAACCAGAAACATTATGGGATGGCACGGGACGGCTGCTAACCGCATCCTGATTCCTGTCTCTGGAGGTGGGTGGTGTATATATTTTTCAGCAGCTCTCTGCTCTCAGAGGCAGCAGAAAGACGAGGAGCTGCCAACAAAATCAGCCCACGTGTCATCTCTGACTTGCAGACCATGGGCTGCCAACCTCCTCTACGGAAGACACCCATTCCTGGTTCTGTATCTCCTCAGCAGTGACAGAAGCCGAACAGGGAATCAGTAGGAACATGTGGCAGTAATTTGTATTCATCCCTGCTGGCAACTGCAGGAGGAAAAGAAAAAGTACCTCCCCAAAGACCCACCACAGAAACAAAAGGTCACACTGTCCATACCAAGCACTCCTTCCCTCTCATTATTCTCTACAGAGTAATCACAACAACTGATAAGCAGAAAAACGCAATCACTTCAGGAAAACATCAAGAGGCTCCTAAAAGATGAAGACTTCAGTTTAAACACTACTAAAAATCCAAGCATTAACTAGATTTGCATACAATTTAAGAAAAAAATCACTTGATTGGTGCTCCCTTTAAAGGACAAAGTAGGGTTTCTATATGCAGATGATGACACAGCAATAACTGGACTAGTTCAAGTTACTTTTGGGCAGGAAACAAAACCACTCCTACAACATAAGAAAACAGATGACAAACTGCACAAACCCAATACCCCTCCCACAAGAGCCTGTCATATAAAGCTGTGTTTTCATCATCTAGACATTAAAATAACACTACCATATTGACTGGGTTTTTTAAATTTTCTTCATCAAATTAACTTCCTAATCTCAAATTTGTCTTTTTCTTAAGGCTTATAAAACCCACCAACTTATACCTGACATCACAGCAAGTAGGCTGTCACCAAAATAAATAAATACTTTGGGGGTGATGAAAATGTTCTACATCTTGACTGTGGTGGTGGGTAAACAATTTTGTATGCATTTGTCAAAACTCATCATACTGTACTTTTAAAATGAGTTTTATTATATGTAAGTGATACTTCAATAAGGCTGATTTTAAAAAATAAATGAGAAAATTGAAAACATTTTATTATTAAGGTGAATGATACCTTCAGAAACTGAAAATACAACATTACTTTCACTATGTAGGTAAGACAAATTGTGTCTTAAACATATGAATAATACACATGAAAGAACATTGATTTTTAATGCTTTAGTATGCTAGAAAAAATGAAAATGTCACAAAGCATAGTTACCCATGAATTTATCACCTTTCTCATTTTGAAGGGGTTTATTAGCACTATACCGATCGTATCCAGAAAATAATATGAAATATAATTTCATTGCACAGTAATTTCTAATAGCCAAGTTCAATTTACCAACAGTCTTGCTTCTACATATGAAGAATGCTGCAAATGTTTCACATGGCAATCTTATTCCTCAAGGTGCCCCACAGAAAATAACTTAATTTCAGAATCCCATCTTAGCATCATTACATTAGTAATTACAAGTGACTGCTGATAAAATGCTATCACACTGGAGGCTGAGAAGTGACAGCATGGAGCTCTAAGGAACCTTAAGAATTCCAGTGTGATGCTGCCCCTCCTTCTGAGTCTACAATCCAAACAAATTTTCTCTTATTCTTAAGAAGGTCAAATTTTGTAACATGTTAGAACCTAATTTAGTTTTACCAGGTAAAATTATCAAAATTGTCAGTCAAAAAGAACATTTATGGAACAACAGGAAAATGTAAACAGACTGATTTTGATATTAAGGTTTTTTTTGTTTTGTTTTGAAGTCTTCATCTTTGACTTGCAACTTGAAGGTATTTTGATTAAATTACCTTCTGGAAAGGAGTAAATGGAGAAGAGGCTTGAAACCAGATTGGCTACGAATTGGTAACTGTGGAGATTGAGTGATAACTGTTGTATACTGGTGTTCCTTATATTATACCATTCCACTTCCATATATATTAAAATTTTCCATAACAAAATGCTTGAAAATAATTTTCAGAGGAAAACTTAAAAATCAATTATAAAAACAAATCAACAATTCATAATCTCATTGAGACAGGAGCGAACACTATTTCCATTTGTTCAGGATGCCAAGGTGTCAAAATGACAAAACAATATAACTGGAGTTTGTTTTTTCAAGTAGAAGTAGGCATAAAAACGGGAAAGACGACCTAAGTACACCCACCTGCAATATAAAATTGCTTCCTTCAATATACCTTTATAAGGTCTACTGAAGTGGAATTTGACACATTCTCCACTGGTTACACTTTCCTTTAGACACTATTTCCTACATAACCTAATTGTTAGGAGAAAATCCAGACCTTTCTTAAGTTCATCCCATTACTACTAGTTGTACTCCTGTGTATCGTATAATTTCCTTTACATGTGCCTATTTACTCCTAAACCTACAAATTAGTGTCCGTTTACTCCCAAACCTACAAATTAGTCACTGATTTCTTGATTTATAAAACTGATCTGCCCTTCTGTGTGTTGATTTTCAATATCTTGTTTGGCAATTTCATACCCTGTATCTTACTTTCTTTAGTCAACTTCATTTAATCACCTTAATTAAGCCCACCTGTCTTTTCCCAGTACATTGTTCTATTATTATTTCTAGGTAATGATCTCAATAATCAAATAGTAAGATTTCCCACTGGTCTGGTGATGTGATTGATGCTCTATCTCACACAGACCAATCCTTGTGTTTTTTGGTGTAGTCCACTGATATTTTAGGTCACTTTCAACTACCCACTACAACCTTTGTTCAGCTCCATGAAATCCCTGGCTCCTATGAAGAGGACAAATGTATATGCCTGAGTCTTTAAAACTGAACAGTTCCCATAAAAATAAGGAGCACTTAGTAAATGCCATGCCCTGTGCAAAAAAAGGATGTTCTATGTCAACAATGTCTAATAGAGCTTTGGGTGATGATGGCACTGTTCTGTATCTGCAGTGTCCAATCTAGTGGGCACTAGCTCCAAGTGAATACAGAGCGCTTTAAATGTGGCTAGTATTAATGAGGAACTAATTTTTTAATTTTAGTTCATTTTAATTAATTTCAATTTAAATAGTCATGTTTGAGACTAACTTATATTGCTTGCATTTTTCAGGAAAATCATTTCCATTTTAGTTTTACATCTATACGCATTCAAGACAATCTTGGACAGTTTCTCAGCCACAGCACAATCTGGATGAGATATTCTTTGTTGTGGGTGCTGTCCTGTGCACTGCAGGATGTTCAGCAGCCCGTCCTGGCCTCTACTCAGTAGAGGCCAGTGGCAGTACTCCAGCTGTGTGACAAACAAAAATGTCTCCAAACACTGCCAAATATTGCCCGGGGGGCAAAACCTAGGACTAAGAGTCTGGATTCTGTACTCAGTGCACTAAGCATATTATGGGCAATGTCTTGGGAAGTCCTGCTTTTTTATTTGGAAACCAGACTACACATAAAAGCAGTTACAAGTAACCATCTCTTCATAGTGTTTTCCACAGAACCTACACTGCAATCTGGGTTTTCCCAACCACTATCTCAAAAGTTCCTCACTGACCTTGAGGTGGGTATTCTCCCTGATTCAAAGCCTGAGGTGTGTGGGAGATGAGAAGGGAGACATGGAATGAGGTTCGAAGTAGTTAAATAACTCACCTACCGTAACACAGTTGATAAATAGCAGGGCTGAGACAAACCCAGATTTAGGAATTCCAAATTTCAAACTCCCATCTTACCTTGTTGCCCCCTACAGCACCTAAAGGGGAAGCTCCTTAGAGAAAAGTCCTTTTGATATGACAATCTCAACCAAGACTGTTTATGACTGCACCACACAACAACAAAGCTCACAGGAAAATTCCACATATGGATAAAACAATGAGAAATGGTTTGTATTCTTACCAACCTGCATCCCAAGGACAATGACAAAGTCATGCCATGTCTACATCACCTTGTAGCCTCTCCTAACCTAGTACTACAATAGGAAAGGCGTGAGGGGGCCCCATGCCCTGACAAGGGGCAAAAGTCAGTTTGGAGCCCTCAAGAGAAGAGCTGATGGCTGGGGAAACCAAAACTCTAAAACAGGTGGCTGCTCTAAGGCTGGGCTGCCCCAGGAAGGAGAAATATCCCAGAACAAAGACCCGGCGGAATATAGTGGAAAGAGCCCTGGGACTTTGGAAACAGTCAGAAGACCCATCATGTAGACCTACCTTATCTGTCAATAGCCCGCTGTGTACCCCTGGATAAATCTCTAGGCCTGTTTTTTCAACTCATTACGAAAAGACTGGTCTACAAGGTTGGGCAATTCATTTCGCAAGCTCATCCTAGAAAAAGTGCTACATGTCCTTATTGCTGAACACCACTAACAGCCACCTTCAAAATATTCCCCTTGGGAAGCTGTCCACCGACACCAGGTGTCTAGCCCACCCTTCAAAGCAATGGCCATCAGAGCTGTTGTAGTCCCCAAAATCTGACAATTAAATTCGCCACCTTGCCACCGTGTGCTTACATTGGCAACACTGTACAAACAAAATGATAAGGTGTCATACCCTCGGCACCTTACCAAGCTATTTCTATTTAACTGAATTTAATTAAGTTCATGAACTTAATTGTCAGATTTGGGGGACAACAGCTCTGATGGCCATTCCAGAAAAAGAGTTCCAAAATTGCTTTGCAGGGTGGACTAGGAACCTGGCGTCGGTGCATAGCTTCCCAAGGGGAGGACTTCGAAGGTGACCGTCGGGATACTCAGCAATAAGGAGATTAGCACTTTTTCAAGGATGAGCTTGCGAAATGAATTGTCCAACCTCAACCTGGTACATAACTTCTTGGGCACTCTCCAGGTCTCAGCAGGAAGGTACCTCCAGCTCTCCCCTTAACCTCAACTTCGTATCAGTTTTCTATTTCTCTGAGACAATGTTTTAAGCAGGATAGCACTAACTCAAGAACTTCACTAAAAAGAAAATCAAAATGTCATTAAAGTATCTAAGCATGGAATGGCTTCAATACAACACAAAGAATATTTCCAGAGGGCCAGCCACTCAGCCTCAGAGAAACTACAACCAACATCCTAGGCCCTCTGAATTCCTCTTCTCTACCCTAGCCATCCCCACCTACATTCATCAACTGCATTCATTATTTGGTCTCCCAGAGTGAATAATTAAAGACTTTAACATACAAAAATATATGAAGGCTACCACAGAATTAGCAAGTTTGAAAACAAAGTGAGAAGAAAAATCAGATACAACTTGTCTTTAATACTGAGTATATTTTAGATGTTTGATGCCTCACAAAATTACACTGAACAAAATACCTTGATTTTTAACAGGATGTGGCTATTTAAAGAAAGAAAACATATTTGAAGAAAATACTGATGTTTTGAGTCCCCTAAGTTTTCTTTAATTGACTAATCTGTTTGCAGTACCACACTGTCTATACAATCTTAATGCTTTTTTGTGTGAAAAATAAAATCTACCTACTTATACCTTTTTCACACAAAATTATCATTTATCATTTCATTTCGACTATCATAGGCACATTTTTCATATAAAAATCAAACTATAGTGGCACACTCCTTTCTATTGCCAAACCTTACTAAACCTTGGTAAAGCTTTTATCTGAAGATGAAAATATTCTGGGTTTCCTGTTCTAGCTGGTTAAAGGATTCCAGAAAATCAATTCTCTTGGAAACAGATTCTTCTCAAGCAATGTAGCAAGTTTGATCCTACTACTACTTTGCAACTAGGTATGTAAAGAGGCTCTTTCCTTCAGCAGGGGAGACAACAGTTAACAGAACTGCTCCACCACAAGTCAAACTAATATACTTCAAAACTTAGGTTGCAGGACTGTCTCAAATGTTGTCTTTACAAATCTCAACACACCAGACATTTTTACCGCTACAAGATATAACTACAGGTCCCTAAAATTTTACCTACAGCACTTTCCTACTATGTTTTCAAAATATCTAGCCCCCTGATGCACATTTTATGATCTGAATCATTTGTCTTTTATTTCATAAACTAAAAAATGGTCTAAATATTCTTATTATATAATGACACTACAGGAATCAAAAACAAAGCTCATTACCTGTTTATACCAGGAATGAAAAAAGAAAAGGTAGCTTTATAAAAGATACATTGTTTATAAATTTCTCAAACTAGGTGAAGCAAAAGGAATGCTCAAAAAAGAATCAAAGTATCCAATACCACCACAAAATAGGTTTTGGCATGCCTAGTCATTGAATGAACGAGTCAGGATTCTTGGTATATATAAAGTAGGACTAATATCAAAAACATGTCCTACTGCTCTCCTCCCTGCTGCAATTTTCTAAGTTACAAAATAAGTTACACTACAAGCACTACTAACTTGGTTCTATGAATGACAACAGAGCTATCCCTACCACTAGCCTGATTCCAAAATTTACAACAACAAAATCTTGTTAAAATCTTAAAAACAATCTCTATCGCTAATGAAATAAAATCAGAGTAAGGATCCCATACGAAATGTTAAAAAACTTAAAACTTCTTTCAGTAAAGGAACCATGTGGCAACTGCAAGTGGTTAGTATTCTCAGAAAGCATTCCAAAAGCTTCACAGATATGTTAAATACATATGACTACAGCGAAGATCAGAGAAATCCGAACCCAGGACCTGCAAGTAAAGCACCAGCTTTCGGACTGAAAAACTGTCCGCCCACCTGAGGTTAGGTACTTCGAGACCAAGGCCACACTATCTTAGCAGCAAGTTAGGCCTCTTCCTCCCTCAGGAAGCACATGACAAACAGGGTGTCATGCAACTTATGTCACCCGGTCTCTTAGCAAAAATTATATCTAACTTCCAAACTTGGATCCAGATATCTTCCTATACTCAAATGAGAGAGAGTAGCGAAAGAATCGGGGAGGAGGAGGATTACGATGCCCCACTTCGTAACCCTGTAAACATTTAGTCCATCATTATATCCGAGTCCTAGATTCTAAGACTTGCTTTAATGGAGGCCTCCCTTAACCTCGTCGGAGTCTCCGTTTTGCAACAGTGAAAGAAGTTTTCCTGCTTTATCTCAGTTCCCTGAGAGCATGCGGCTGTGCAATTCAATATCCTAAACTAGCAGGGAACTGTGGAAGAGGAAGGGGAGGGATCCACCGACGGCCAAAACAGCCGTCTTATGAAAGACAAAAATAAATAAATAAATCACCATTCCTCCTCCGCCCTAGCAAACCCATCCAGAAATTTAGAGCGTGTTAAGAAAAGCAGCATTGCGAACTGCAAACGTAAGTTTTCCTTTAACTCCATGCACGGTTTTCAGCTGTCAAATTACAACTCATGAAAACACTATCATTAGAATGAAAAAAGGAAACAAAAAAAGCTCGCACCAGAGGGACCGGGAGCAGGAGCCGCCAGCACCGTTTCGGGAGGAGCAGAGCAAAGGGAATCCAATCCACTTCCCCACCCCCGCCAGAATTCATCCCCCTCCCGGAGCACACAAACCTCACTGCAGGAGCTCAAATTTAATAATAATAATAACAATAATCATGGCGCTTCCTCCCCCACCCCCCACCGCGATCTGCCGGGAATCAGCTTCTCCCTCTAGCCTCTCCCCCCTCCCCCCACCGCCCCCGGGATCTCCAGGCTTGGCAGGTCCTAACCACCCCACCGGACACAACTCCCAGGGGCCCGCGAGCGCAGCCTACCCCAGGGCCCCTCGCCCCGCTTCTCCACTTCCCTCTCTTTTTACCTCCACCATCCCCCATCCGCATTGTCTGTCTCAATTCAACTTTGACTAATATGGATTCCTCTGGCCTGGGCCGGGCGGTAATTACCGCCCGCCCCCCGGGAGCTAGATCTCCCCCATCTCCGCCGAGTTCAACGCGGTTCCTCCGGGGGTGTGTGGGGGGGTGCAGCGTGCTTTCCAATCTACAACGCGCTCCCCCCGCGGTCCCGGGCCCCCGGGAACCAGAAGTTTGCCCCGGAAAGGGCCTAGTCGGGGGCAGTGAGGACCCCCCCCCCCGACGTCGACTGGCAAATAAACACCGGCGCCCGCCCCAGCGCAGCCCCGTGGGGGAGGGCAAGAGAGGGGAGGCGCCCCTCCCCCCGTCCGCCGGCCCTATTACCTGTCATTGAGCTGGTCCTCAGTGCCCGGCAGCGGGTGAACCACGAAATGGATGGACGTCATGGTGCTTCCTTCTCGTCCTCCTCCCGAGGACGGCCCCCTCCCGCTCGCCCCCCCTAGCCCACTTCCCCTCCCCAAAACCCACTGCCGCCGCCGCCGCCTCCCAGTCCCCAAATGGAGAGAAGCAAATGCGCAAGGGCCGCCGCCGCCTCCCTGCCGGGCGTGCGTTCACCGCCCGGCAGTCCGGCGGGGCGAGCAGGAGGACGGATCAGCACGCCACCCGCTCCCCTGCCGACAGCGCGCAAGACTGCGAGGCCGGCGGCCGGGACCTGGGGCGCGCCGCCGCCAGGGGCAGCGGGGCGTCGGGAAAGGGGCGATTGGGTAGGGAGGAGCGGGGCGGACTGCGGGGACAGTGTGGTCCCGGCGGCAGACGGGGTCCGGACTAGGGAGGTGGGGAGGGAGATCAGCCCGCACCGCGCGTCACTGGCGAGAAGCCGCCGCCAGCACCGCCGCCGCCATCTTCACTTCTGTCCCAGTTTCTCCGTCTCGCAGGCTCCGCTCCCGAGCGGCGGGGGAGGGGCGAACGGAGGGAGGCGGAGGGAGGAGACCGGCGGGTGGGGGCATGGCTGCGAGGGGGCGGGGCTCCGCGAAACGGGCGGTAAGGCCCTTCGGATTGGGCGGCTCAACGTTG